>JABTXL010000186.1:9799778-9842889 GCA_025134845.1 Neodon shergylaensis
ACACACAGACTCTGAGCAGTTTTCGTGCAACTCAAAATTAGCGCGGGCAGGTTTAACATCGATAATCGGCTGCGAAATGATCCCGGCGGCCGGGGGCACAGCCTCGGCCCGCTCGCCCTGGCTTTCTGCAGCTAACAAAAGAAAGCAGGACCTGTCTGCAAATAGCCATCTTAGGCTTCAAGGCTAGGCAGAAGCTGTAGGCCTCAAAGAAGGGCCTATGGAGATGGATAGATCTGGGAGAGGGATCGGAGTCGGCCCCGGCCCCCCCAGAGCTCGCGGACGTCGCTGTCCGGAGCAGTATTGATCCTTTTGAACTTTTTTTCTTTCTTTAGTGTAAACGGACCGCGTTGAGATTTAAAAGGGGGCGACAGAGGGACTTGCGATTGGTTATTGTCCAGGCTTCAAAAACAAAACAAACCCACCAACCCCCCTACCCCCAAAACAAAACAAGTGCTGCTAAATACAGGGCTCTCTGGTAAAAACACAGTGATTCAGGCGGCCCTGGCTTAGTAGCTCTTGTGGCTAGACCCCAGACACCCACTGGTGCCTTAGGTGTCTCCAGATCGCTGCAGAATGGGCATTTAGCTCCCAAGTTAGGGTAGGTTTTTCTTGGATTGGGCACTTTCAGACAAGTGTGCCTGTGTTTTTAACAGGTTTCCGAGAAGAATCAGTGGGGAGAAATTGTTGAAGAGTTCAACTTTCCCAGAAGTTGTTCTAACGCTGCCTTTGCTTTAAAACAGTATTACTTGCGGTGAGTAGTGGTGACTTTTCCTCAGTGTTTGGAAACGAAGGACTTAGGGGAGATTAAACAGCAACGAAATTTACCCTGTAAACAATTTCCAGTCCCTTGTTTATTTCAGCCTGGGAACCATTTACTGTCAATAAAGTGAGATGCTAGGAGGCTGAAGTTTTCCTCACATTAAAATACGGCCATTTACATTTTTCATACAAAGTCATTACAGGTGACACCCCATGTCCTATCTTGTAAACATTCTTTTGTGACATTGTTATTGACTGCTTGATAGCCACTGAGGACCAGAAATGATGATGCTTAGTAAAAGACTTACTTAAGGAAACTTTGTAACCTGTGGGAAGATTGTCATTGTTGTCGTTGTCGTTAATCCTCTACAATTTGACTTTCGGGATTTTTTTTAAGGGAATTTATTGGAACTGTTACTCAGTAAGTTTTCAATGGAATATTTTTACATAAATAATATAATAGAGATACCTTGGTTGGCAAGGATTTCATTTGGGGCTCTTGTTATTGAATTTCTGAGAAACTTGGAAATATTCAGTATCTTTAGGAAAATGGGGATGGCGTGAAACCAGGTACTGTGGTTGAAATTTTTCCTTATATTTTGACTGTTTGCTCAAAAAAAAGTAAATTTCTTACTTAGTTGGTGTACGACTAGTCTAGATAATGTACTTTGTGACTTTTAAATTTTTTCCTCGTAGATTTTCCTCTATAGATCGTTCATATTGTACTTTGTTTTGAAATCAACCTTTATTTTCGTTTGATTACCCAGTGTTCTTAGTTATTTAAAATTAAAATAATGATCTTAATAGTTCTTTCTAATAAATATTGGTAATGGTGATATTATAATATGCCTTTATTTTATTTTTGTAATGTAGCTTCTATATAATTTGAGTTTTGTGTTGCTTCAGATGCACTAGTTACTTTGTACAGGACTCAGGGTTCTGAAATAGGAAATAGGGTAATTGCACAGGTGTACTTCCTATTGGCTGCCTTAGATTCACTTCAGACTTGCCGCTGCTGAAGAGTTCACAGAACTTGGCAGTCACTGAGTTCCATAGGAACTCTAGAAAATACCAGGCGTGGGTGGCTGCGTGTGTTAATATGTGTGTCAGAGTACCTTTTAAATAGAAGGGCAGACAAAAAGCATTTCAAGTTGTTGATGTAGTAATAGAGCGAGAAACAAGAATTTAATACTTAGAGTGATAGTCACTTGATAATTTCTGTTTCTGATAGAGGACCTGAGAGAATCATGCTAATACATGCTAGGCTTTTGTACTTATCAGTTTAAAACATTTGTAGCATTTTGTATATTTAAATTGTGTATTCTAAAGTTATGCCTAGTATTTTTTAAGTTTATAGATTACATTTCTGTGTTCGATTCTGAATGGTATATATGGCTGGTGAGATGTGTATTTTTCTGTAAAATTTGCTTTCATACTAACAATCAGCATAATTCATAAAATACCTGGACTGTTTTCTTTTGTAAAGTTTAATTATAAGTAGGTTGCTTCTTGTCTTTTCTATCTTGGGATTATGCCATGCAGTAATTGTCCTTATAGCTAGTCTTTTTGACTGGATACTTTCCAGGTTGTTTTAAGTATTTACATTGTTCTTAGGTCAACTTGGGCTTTATGCTCCTATTAGAAGCTGCTTTGATCTGTGTCCTCCGCTAGACTTGTTTGCCTCCATATGTCACTCCAGGTTTGCTTTTGTAGGGCTGTAGCTAGGATACTGAGAAAAAGTTAAAGCGTTTGTTTGTTTTGGAAAATAAAACCATGTGAAGATTTGCATGGCTTGAAAAGAAATAGGATGATCAAAAACTGGGTACTACCAACCTTGATAGAATTTTCCCTAGTGGTGTACTGTACATTGAGAGGATGTGTGTACTGGGTTGTGTTATATACCTTTCTCTAAAAAAAAAAAAATCTAATTGTCACACCAAATGCCAGACTCTAACAGGAATTTTACTAGTTAACCTTAAGAGTGCCTTCTCAGCCAGATATGCTAATGAAGTGACTTGATAAGTTAACCTGCCATATCAGATTTAATACCATCCTTCCTGATAAGGAAAGCAATACCTTGTATTTTTGGTGGGTTTCTTTTGTTTTTGGCTTTGCAATGTTCTCTCTAATCACAAGTTGGAGAGATTGACTTCAGGCTTGACACTGAAGAGTTCGTAGAACTTGGCAGTCACTGAATTCCATAGGAACTCTAGAAAATACCAGGTGTGTGTGTGTGTGTGTGTGTTACTATGTGTGTCGTCAAAATACCTTTTAAATAAAAGGGTAGATAAAAATGCTTCCCAAACTGTTGATTTAGTAATAGAGTGAGAAATAAGAATTTAATACATCAGAGTGATAGTCTACATAATACTTAATTCGAGCTGCTTTTTCTTTGGACATATTGTGAGACTGTCAATGCTATTGTTAGCTCTCTTTACAAGTTTCATACTTGCCTATGTCCTCCTGTAGTTAGTTGTACAGTTACTGAAATGGGCAACTGTTAGACTAGTATCATTTGATACAGCCACACACTCTTACAGACAAATAAGAGCAGACTATGTTAATCATGCACACGTTCTAACACCTCTATGTTCTTTTTGGTATAAATATAGTCATTAAGTACAGAGACATTGTAGTCTGCCAAAAGTTAGGTTGAATCTATTAAATATACATTCATTCAACTGTAGATTATCTACCCAAAATTTCTCAGTCTAAAATTGAATATGCAGTTGATTATTTAACACTAGAATTTAGTTTTTTAAAAAATGTTAAGTGCCTTCTGACAGTGTATAGAAGTATTAACATTTATTATATTTAAAATTATATTTTAATAAATTCTTATGCTTGTAACCTTTTTTTTTTCAGTTAGCACCTTCTTGGCTTATTTATCTCAGTGTGTTCCACGAATACTTGTTAGATTGTCTATATAAGTGAAAAAGGATAAGGTATTATTTCCACATTTTGTTTATGGAGAAACTCAAATATCAAAAAGTTGTATTTGTTGTATGCGCGTGGTAAAATTTATGCTATTATGATTTCAGTTTGTCATTTACAAATGAGTTGAATAGATTAAAGTATAATTGAAAGTTTGGCTAATCTATGCCTGAGTATATCTATAAACAGTGTGATACTTATTTACCTGATGAATTTTATTTTTTGCCGTATTATGGTACTAAGATTTAGGAACAATTTGCTATTCTTACTTGGATTAAGAATTTGAAGTTCTAGCTAGGTGTGGTGGTACATGGCTTTAGTTTCGGTAACTGGGAGGCAGTTACTCTAAGTTTGAGGTCAACTTGGTCTATAGAGTGAGTTCCAGGACAGATGGGGCTACACAAAGAAACCCTGTCTAAGAAAAAAAAGATTTTGTAGTTTTGCTATAAGGTTTAAGTAAACATTTAATTTGAGAATCTTTTCACTTATAGATACCAGGAATGTAACTATAATTATAGTACAGCTGTAGGTTACCTTGATGTGTTCTTTATAAAACTTGGAAAGGAGGTGACCTATCTTACACATTGAAATTTTATTGTATAAAACTCCAAATTTCGGTTGTTGTTGGTTTTTTTTTTTTTTTTTTTTTTTTTGTATTTGAACCTTGCAGTACTGCTTGTTTAGTGTGCATGCATTTGGGGACAGTTGAGAGCTTGGCTAGACCTGTGCTTACAGTAGCCACTCTGGAGTCACATTGTCAATTCTGGGTAGAAGACCTTTAGTTACATGAATAGCTGTTTTACAGCAGTTAACTTTTATCAGTTAAGTGACATAAACACATTTAGGGATTGTCAGATGTAGGTCAGTGAGGAAGCATTTTATGAATCACTTGAGGTGATGGGACAGAATTCAGTATTATTCAGTAAGTGAGTAAAGTAGCACATTGAGTATAAATTGCTAAACAGCTGAAAAAAAACTCAGATTACTCCTAGTTAAGAGTAAATAAAATAATAATGGGGACATGGAGAATAACTAAATCCTTAGTAAGGTACTAAGTGAGAATTATAACTTTAATTTTATAAGCTGTGTCCTTTGTTTTGAACAAACCTGAGTTTGCTGTTTTGTGACAGTGTGCGCCATTTCTGGAAGGTTTGTAGACTTGCTGGAAGTAGAAAGTGGATGAAGGAAGTTGAAAGCCTGATCACATTCAGGTTGATGTCAGCTCGCAGAATCCATGTTTTTCAGCCGCATGCATTTGCTCAAACTGGAAGTCAATTTACTTTCCTAGATAGACGTTGACCCAGGTTACTAGCTAGGGGATTTCATAATACCCCTCCCCCACCATTGCCTCCAGCACAGCACAAGTCAAGAACTCTGTCTAGCACTGAGCTACATCCTTAGCCCTCCTAACATACACATAGGCCTTTATTATTTAAATCTTAGGCCTCAGCTGTGAACTAGAAATACCTTTTTTTCTGATTAGAAGTACCATTTTATAAGAGCAGCTCTTATAGAGGGATAGGCGTTTTCATGGTGAACTTTATGTGAGATCCACTTTTATGTCTTAGGAAAGCCTGGCACTCCTGTAAGCTCTTCTGTATTCTCAAACTAAACAAAATTGGAAGGGGGACAAGGAAAGACATTTTAGTTCATCAGCATGCAGATACCTAATGTATAAATTTAGGTAAAGTATTTTTGGAACAGTTTTTTCTTTGTGAAGGCTATTTATTGTGCCTTTCCCAAGCATACTAGAGATTAATAATAAAATGAGTTTGTAAGAGTTGAGAGGGGACATATGACCTGGTAGGGTGAGAGCTGGTGGATTCCCTCTCTCTGCCTCCACTTCCATCCCAATGTTCTTTGATATTCATGGTCAAGGCAGAAACTTGTATTTGTGCGCTGTAAAAGCCAGTCTTCCTGAAACATAGTATGTGCCTCTTAGAAAAGGTCAAATGATTTTGAATCATAAATGTGAAGTTGGCTACTGCTATTTTATCTAGGACTCAGAGGTTGTGTTTCAGGGTGTGACTCTCTAACACCTTCGGGATCACTGTCTTTCCTCTGTCCTTACTCCAAGTGCCACCGTAATGCTGTATGGTGTGAGATGTCGTTTTTGAGGTAGACTTACTAGGTTTCTTGGAGCACAGTTTGGGAATTGTAAACGCGAAGACATGAGAATAGGAAGAAGGACAGGTAAAGCGTGGACTATTTCTGTGTCACACTCATGTAGTTTCTATATATTTAACTTAAAACAGCTGGGGCAGAGCTTCACTCTAGCTCAGGCTGGCCTTGAGCTCACAGTTTCCCTGCCTCTGCTTCTCAGCTGCTACAGCCACAGGTGTGTGCCACTTCTCCTGGCCTACATTTATGGCTTTTTATTTATTTATTTTGTGGCGCTGCTATTTCCATATCTTCATAAATGGTTGTACAAAGTTATATTAGTAACTATTCTAGTTAAACAGTAGTTCTTGCAGGGGAATATGAAGAGTATTGCATGTTCATTGATGGGAAAAGAAGAGTAAAGACACATTGCAGTTTTAATTTTAGAAGAAAATTTGAGCCTGGAAGATAAGCAGTGGCCTTAGTTTCAAATGGGGAAAGATAATAGGAAAAAAGTGGGTTTTTCTACTATTTGAACTACAGCTCAGATGTCAGTGTGATAGAGGCCAAATACAAAAAAGGAAAAAGAAAAGAAAAAATGGTGTTTTATCTTTGCTTTTGGTAGTGTTGGGAATGAACTCGGGGCCTCCTTCAGGGCAAGTGTTCTGCCTGAGCTGTGCCTTATCCCCATGGCAAAAGATTAAGTTTGAAGCCCAATGAGAAGTGGGTAGAGATATTTGCCACCAACCCTGGGTTCTGTATCTGGGACCCACACGGTGGAAGGATAGAACCAATTTCCACAAGTGTCTTCTCACCTCCACATGTGTGCTATGGCATGCCCACACCCACAGACACAAAGTCAATAAATAATGCCAAAAAAAATTGAGTCTCAGACTCATTTATTTGCATGGTTCATCCTTCTTAGGAAAAAGTTTATAATAACTTTAATTTTGTTGAGTCTTTATATTTAGGTTTTTAGTTGATTTAGCTATCCCTATAATTCCTGTTTATTCTAACTAAAGACTGCTTTTTAAGAAAAAAACATATTTGTACTGAAAATTTGAGTTTTAAAAAATTTGTATAAGTTTCCCTGGCAAATTGTGGTAGTTATTGTTTATAGACTAGTGATTGTGTTGAGTTTGATGCTAGCTCTGCTAAAAATTTGTGTTTTTCTTCAGTTCTGGTGACTTTGAAAACTGGGAAGGCCATATCCTGAGTTTTGATATTAGGGAAAAGTTGTTATCAGTAGATACAGTTTTAAGGCCAGACTTTATTGAACTTAGAAGGGAGGTGTTTGGATTAAAGCTATCTCTAGTTAGTTTATGAGTTGAAATTATAAGTATACTTAACGTTCTGTTTGTTTGTCATTGTGCATTTGTGTGTCATAGCAAATGTGTGGAGGCAGAGGACAACTTTTGAGAGCTTTGTCTTCCATGGTGCGGCCTCTGGGTGACCCAGGTTACCAGGCTTAGTTACCTTACCAGCGTGCTGTGTGCGCTTTGCATAAAAATAAAAGACACTAGCTTTTGAAGTTAAGATAAATATATGTAACATCATTGGTGCACTGGTCCATAGTGTAACTAAAATGTTGGTAATTTTATTTGGTCAGAATCATACAATAGTAGATAGAAGATGATGAGTTCAGGGTGCCTCTTGAAGATCCATCTATTAATACACATATACATAGGATATATGGTATCCTGTAATAAAGACCTAGGTGTAAATTTTCACTCTCACTTTTAAGTGTTTGCTATGATTGCCAGTTTGGAAATAAATTTTGTTTTTCATATATAATTCTCCATTATTCATAGTTACTATCTTCAGATATGCTTCATGTCCATGTGTCTTTGCATTTATTAGTTTTTAGATTATTTGTTAATGTGATATGATTTTCAAGAAAAAAGTTAATTGTATGTTTTTCTGTTAAAAAAGGTAGATCTATCACTGAGCTTATAGTTTTTGCAAATATATTATGTTGTAAATTGAGGAAATTTGGTCTTACAAAATGCATGCTCTTACTTTTGTCTAAGTATATTGTGATACCCTGTTGTTGAGACTGAAATCTCTTACTGATATCTAGGAGTAATTGCTATAACCCATGTTGCTCCCCAGTGAACACACCATCAGTGAGTGCAGGACTCTACCACTTACCCCCATAGTGTGTTGTAATGGGACCTGAAAAAGCCGATGTTTTTGATGTGTTGGCTGCTGGGTCTTACCTCTTAAAAATCAGTTCTTGTTCTTTTTCCCATATGCCATTATTTATTAGAGTAACGAGGTAATTTGTCCTTTAGAAGGTCCTAACTTAGGGACTTGGTTGATGACTTCCTCCTGAAACCAGTTAACTGATTTTTTCCATCCCGTTGTCCTGGAAGAAGCTGGATCTAAAGGTTGATAACGCACAGCTTTAGTATGTAAGCATGCTTCATAAGTGGTGCTTTGCTAGCCGAGGTTTCATATGGTGTGTAGATCTCAATGGTAAGACTGACCCATGGGTTAGTAGTTAGTAGGCTGAAACTGTACTTTTAAAAAGCATGCCCCCAGGTGGTTGTTAGTAGGTCTGAGTTTGAGAACAGTTGATCTAAGTACCAATGAAATCAGTTTAGTTGCTGAGATAACTGACTTAACTTGGCACCAACATGCTGGCCAGGGTCACATCCAGAACGAAGCCTCTGAGTGGCATCTGCTCTGGGCACCTGCTGAAGCTGCACCTGTCACCAAGCAGAGTCAGGGCACACCCTGCACTTTGAGTTTCAGAGAGAGAGAGCACTGTTTTACTTAGGAAGAAGACTCCTATCTCACCCTAACTGTAGTTATTTAGCTTGGGCTTTAAAAAAAGTTAAAAACAAGATTCCCTTCAGTTTTTTTTCCTAACTGGAGAATTTCTTAACATATATTTGTTGTTTTTACCTGTTTGGACTTCACATTATTCTTCCCAAATGAGAAACCATTGGTTTAACCAAATTTCATCAGTGCTTATCATCTTGGCAAGGATTCTTTTCCATCCAGATTCCTCTTAGGAGAGTTCATATGTAAATTACTGTGAGGATAACATTACTACCTATGGGGTGGGGGAGAGGTCAGGAAAGACCTTATCTCAAAGCACCAAAACTAAACGAGCTGTATTACTGTGATACTTTTTTTAATGCAGTATTTGTGTGTGTGTGTGTGTGTGTGTGTGTGTGTGGTGTGTACACATGTACTTGTTTGTGTATGTTTGCGTGCATGTGGTCAATGTGCACGAGTGTTGAAAACTGGTTGACTTTGGATCCCATCCTATATAGCCATCTACATTCTTTTTTAACTTGAGGCTCTGTCTTTGAACTTGGAGCTCATACATTCAGGTTGGCTGACTGGCGAATGAGCTTATGGATCCACCAGTTTCTACTCCCTCAGCACTGGGGTTACACCACATCCTGCTTTCTTTGTTTTGTTTTTTAATGTGTATGAGTGTTTTGTCTCTATACCACTTACATGCATACCTTATGCCCACTGAGGCCAAAAAAGAGTGTTGGATCCTCTAGAACTGGAGTTACATGTGGTTGTGAGCACTGTCTAGGGCTAGGAATTGAATCCTGGTCCTCTGGTAGAGCAGCCAGTGCTTTTAGTCACTGGACCAGCTCTCCAGTCCCCATGGCTTGCTTTATATAGTAGTGCTGGGGTCTAAGTTCATGTCCTCATAGTTCCCCATCGAGCACCTCACTGATTGAACCATCTCCCCAGCCCCAGTGTTTTAATTTGCTCGCATATAACGTTTCAAATTTTAGAAGCATTTATTGTTATTTAATCCTAGGAAAAAACAACAATAAAAACTCTTTATATTCCTGAGCCTTTTCTTCTAGAGGCTTGTAGGTTACTTTTAAGTAGTGAGAGGCATAGTTCTGCTTGTATTCCCGTGTTCCCCTTTCCTCCTTCCTTCCCTCCTTCCCTGTTTTTGTTCATATTGGGGATTGAACCTAGGATCTTGTACCTTCTAGGCAAGCACTCTGCTACTGAGTAATATTCTCCAGCCTCAACTCCCAGTGTTACATTCCAGTTAGGAACCATGTTTCATGTGTTGAGCACGCTTTTTCTCTTTTGCCTTCCCATTTTTGTCCTTAGTAGTAGACCCGCTTTTTATTTTACAGAACATTATTCATAACTCTCCACCCTGTACAGTTGCTAAATATTTCATGTACATCCCATGTTCTAGGTGTGTTTAAATTTTGTGTATCAGTAAATTTCGTTACCATGTAGTGAAGGTTAAACTGGAAAGTTTTCTTACGGAATGGAATTTGACATTGTTAATCTGTTGTTTGGATGTTCGTGTTATTGTGAAAGATGGCAAATGTTGGTAATTCTAGTCTTTGAGTTCTTAGCATTATATGTAATGTTTGCTTTGTGGGCCCAGTGATCAGTTGCTTTACAAAGATACTCTTTATCCTATAATTATAACATTTTTTATGGTGAAGTCTTTTGGGTCAAGTTTTATTTTGTCTCTCTCCTAGCCCAGTAATTAAGGAAATACAATGTTAATAAAAGCTTACATGAGGTCAGTAGGAATATTCTGTGAAAATGTACACATGAGGCTCTGGGTTCTCTCTCTAGCAACACGTAATAAGTAGATAAACAAATAAGTAAATATCAGAGAGCATAGATTTGGGGTCCTGACTCCTGGTCCTCTAGAGGAAGGGCTGCCTTTGTGTGTCCATTGTCACCCCAGAGTTGAGGATGTTTTCCTTGATTGCTATTGGGCTAAGTTTATTTCCCATGTGCTTTAGGTTATGCTTTTTTTTTTAATTTAAAACTTTAATTTCTAAAATTTCTAATTGTGTATGTTGTGCACACACATGAGTACAGGTGCCCTCAGAGCTCAAAGGTGTCTGATCCCCTACAACTGGAGTTGCATGTGTTTGTGAGCATGGGTGCTGGGAGTTCTAGAAGAACAGCAAGTGCTCTTAACCATTGAGCCATCTCTTCAGCCCCTGAGTTTATTCTTAATTGAAGTTAGTGCCTTGGTAGCCTGTGTTTCCAAGTGTGTTCTTTGATAATGGGTGACTGGTCAAGAGTGCTTATGGAGTTTGATGTATTCTTTTTAGTTTATATCATTAGAGAATCACATTTCTGACGTCCCTTTCTATATAACCCCATGTTGCTATGTTGAAATAGGAGCAGCCGGGGTTGCGTCCCCAACACCCCAGCCGCCTTGCTCGGCTAGCTTATGCCCCGAAATAACAACACACAAATTGTATTCATTTAAATACTGCTTGGCCCATTTCTATCTAGCCTCTTCTCAGCTAACTCTCGCACCTGGACTAGCCCATTTCTAATCATCTGTGTAAGCACCCCAAGGTGCGCTTACCAGGAAGATTCTAGCCTACGTCCATCTTGGGTTGGAGCTTCATCGCTCACGTCTGTCCGGGAGACTGGAGCATGGCTTCTCTGCTCCAGAGAGCAGAGCTTGTCGAGTCTGAGCTCACTTCCTCTTCCTACCAGCATGCTGTTCTGTTTACTCCTCCTACCTATGTTTTAACTTATGAGGGCCAAGCAGTTCCTTTATTACTTAATCAATAAAATCAACAGATTGAATTATGAGACTCCCACATCATTGCTACACATTGGTCTTTCAGGTTACCTTAAGTAACATGAATAGTGAACATACCAGTTTTCTTTTTTTGTTATGTTTTCTCTTTTGAAAATGCTTTGCTACAAATATGTAAATTCTTCGTTGTTGTTATTTTTGCTTAGATAGCTAGATGATAGCTAGATAGCTAGATAGATAGTTTAGTTTTTGAGTTAGGGTTTCTCTGTGTAGCAGCTCTGACTGTCCTCAAACTCACAGAGATCCACCAGCCTCTTCCTCCCTAGTGCTGGGATTAAAGGCCTGTGCCACCACCCTCATAAATTCTTACTCACATCGTATCTAGATTATTTGTTGTATTTTTATGATTTTCTTTTTGTATCTGATGGTGCATGTAGACATAGTACATTGTAGTAGGCATTGTTTAATCATTTGATGCTTTTACAGGCGTAGAGACTGTGTTTAGTTTAGTCTTATGCTACCTTGGAATAAAAGTCTTCTTACCTGGGACTCTCAGCATTTGGAAAGCTAAGAAAAGAGGATTGCCAGGGTTTGAGACCAGTGTGAACTACACAGTGAGTTCTTAAACAACTTAATCTACTGAGTGAGAGCTTGTTTCAAGAACAGACGGTTCAGCCAGCAAAACATTTTTCTTTTAAGTAAAAGAACTGAGTTCGATCCCCAGAATCTGTGTAGAAATGCAGCATGCTTGGAATACCAGTGCTGGAGAGGCCGAGATGGGAGGACCAGCTGGCTGCCAGCCTAATTGGTGAGCTGCAGGCCAGTGTCTCACAAGAGCTTGATGGTATTTCTGAGGACACCTCAGTCTGTTCCTTGGCATGCATATTTACCTACATGTCACACGTATGCTCATGCACACATATGAAAACAAAACCTTTACATAGATTTAACAGAAAATTTAATTTAATTGTAGTGTGTAATATACAGACCTTATCTCAAATTTTGCAATTGTTTCATGCTATTCATGATTATGTGTCGTGTTTACCTGCCTTTTTTTTTTTCCAGTTGTAGCTGTCCTACATTTTTTAGAATATTACCATTTTAAATAGTGCTGTCAAAGCTGGGCATATTGGTACATACTTGTAAGCCAACAACACGGCTGTGCAATTTCAAGACCAGCCTGGGCTAATAGACATAGTACATTTCAGGTCAGCCTAGGAAGTATTGTGAGGCCCTGCTGCAAATAACAGTTATTTGAATAACCCCAAATAACAACAGCAACCAAAGTGTAGGTTGAATGTGTTCTAAAGTTGGTTTGTCTGAGTGGTTCAGGGTCAGATTTAGGTTAGGCATTTTGGCAGGAGGCATTCATTAGATGTCACTTTGAGCCTTTATTGCTGAAGTTAGTTTTGGTTAAGGTGTCCTGGTTTTTGCACTGTATTTTGTCTTTTGTAATGAAGGAACCTGTGAGACATATTTTGAGACCATGGAAGCATCTTGCTGACCATTACCCTTTACCTAGTAAGTTTAATGACTCTTGTTGGTTCTGCCTTGGATTACTGCTGTGATACATGTGTACATTCACTTTCTGATTCAGTCATCCCATCTGTCTTGATAAGCCTGTGGCTAAATAAGTCACTGGGTAAGGGAAGTATTTTCATTTTATTTATTTTTGAGATTTTTATTTCTACAAGGGTCCGCAATCTGTTCTCATACATTTTGCTGCTTGGATTTTGCCGGTGGGAGCCCTTTCAAGTGGGTTCCTTGACTTTTTTCATGTGTCTACATTAGTTTTTAACTTTTCCTTACTTTCTGACAAAACATCAACTAGGTTCAGCTTAGTTTTGTTTTTTAGCTCTAGAATCATCATTATTTTCCTTAGATTCCTGGTGTGGAGTAGTGTATAGATACTGTGATATGTGTTTTCATTACCATTAGATTTTTTTTTCCAGACCCTTTCCGGGGAAACATACATACATATTGGCACATACACATGTGTCTCTGACTGTTCGATGACATAGATATTTATATAAATCATGAGGTGTGAGGTTATTCTAACAGCTCCAGTCATAGTCATCTAAGTTTCTTCTTGCCTTCTTACATTATCCATATCTCTCTACTTGCAGTGGGGATTCATTTACTACAGCATAATTATTTCCTACTATACCCATTGTACCACAAAAACAAAACTATCAAGTAGAACTATAGGCTTTTCAAGACAAAAATGCATTTTGTTTTTATTGAAGATATGTTATGTTATTGAAATATTAGGTTAAAACATTCAATGAAACTGGCTTTGGTGGCACATGCTGCGTAGGTAGAGGATCATTTTGGATCGTTTGAGTATTTTAATGTGGACTAACCTGGCAACAGAATGAGAACCCTATTTCATTTCAAAAAGAAAGAAAAAAATTACGGTGATTGGAATTTTTCTAGATGTTTACTACTTGTATGAACTATAACACAACTCCTGTATCCCCTATTTTATTACTTTTGTGCTTATCTCCCATTTTTGCTCAAAGACTCAATTTTGGTAAATTCTGAAATCAAGGTTTGGGGATAAATACACTCGGGCTTCATGTTTCTTCCACCTCATTCTCATGCTTTATTTGTGTGACTGACTGGCTTCCTTAGTTTCAGGTTATCTTTGTTCTTTTTGAAAAAATAAAACATACATATATTTTTAATTTTCTTTTAAATTTAGAAACCCCTTTTTTGTATTTTAGCTTTTTATCACTTGAAAATTACTCATCTATTCATAGAAGCCTTTTTTTTTTCTTTTTTAGCACCTGCATTTTATTCCATTGTGCTTCTCTCTGCTAGCTTATTAAACAAGGGCCTCACACAGTGACACTCAGGTTATTGTTTCAACACATCACACTAATATGATGCCAGACGAGTCGTGCTTTCACATGTAGCCTTTTGCCGAGCCCACTACGCGCTGCTATGGAGCCGCCGTCAGAGTAAGTGGTGGAGGTGAGGCAGCAGAGGGAAGGAAAGCTGGTGTATAGTTTTGTTAACTATTGCTAAATTCTTTTAGGACTAGAGAACTTTGAAAAAAACTCACTACCAGTTCATGAAATTGTCTTCTTCCACAGTCCTGCCCTGTGCTGTTAACCTGCACGTTTCACCAGGTGGAAGGATTCAGAGATGGCATCTTGCCGCCCTGCAGTTGTTACAGCCTCAGAGTCTGTGTTAGCTTAGCCTTTGGTGGTGCTGTTCCTGTCGCTCAGTGACTTTTATGTTAAAGGTTTTTCTCCGATGTTTCTTTGTGTTTGTTCTTCCATGTTAATTTTAGGGCTATTCATTCTAGGTCCTAAAAGTTCCTTCTTTAGGATCATCTTTTGTGCTGCTCTTGCTGATGTGGTTTTCTATATGCTTTTTTAAATGGCCATTGCTCTTTTAGGTTGCACTTTTGTTGTTTTGTGTGTGTCAGTTTTTGAGACATTAGTTATATTGTTCCTTAATTAAATAAAACTCAGGAGTCAGATATAGGGGTAAAACCCTAATTGATCAGAGCAGCGACCAGTAACCTTCTCTCACTCCTTCCTTGATCCAGAAGGGCCTGTGAATCTTTCTAAGCCCCTACCTACTACCTCCTGTGTCTCTCTCTATGTATCCTGGGTCCTCCAAAACCTCCATGGCTAATTCTGGTCAACTAGTTGCTAACTCCATCCGCTGCTTCAGAGTCAGCTTTACTGACAGTCTCGGAGTGTCAGTGTGAACAAAGGTCCCGCAAAAAGTTTTAGTGGCTTGGTTTTATCATTGATAATATTTTTTCTAGGATTTTGTACTAGCATGTCTTTTGGAAATACATATTTTAATTTCAACTTTTCATGTCTTTAATTGGCTCTTCCTTTTTTTCTAATTGATTTGGTCAATATAACTTAAGTAGTAGGGAGATAGCAGATTTTTCCTTGCCCTAATTCTTTTTTTTTTTAAATATTTATTTATTTGTTATATATACAATATTCTGTCTGCGTGTATGCCTGCAGGCCAGAAGAGGGCGCCAGACCTCATTACAGATGGTTGTGAGCCACCATGTGGTTGCCGGGAATTGAACTCAGGACCTTTGGAAGAGCAGCCAGTGCTCTTAACCACTGAGCCATCTCTCCAGCCCCCTCCTTGCCCTAATTCTGACTGCCTTGCTATGCTGAGCATTTCATCACTGAGATATTTCCTACTGTGTGTTCTTGATGCAATCCTAATGTAATAATCTTTTGACATTTGAAATATTCACAAATATGTTTATTGAATGAACAATAGTGCTAGGTTATTAATAAGTCAGATTTCAAGATACGTTGTATATGTTTTTACTTACTAGAGTTTTTAAATTGGGGCCGGGGAAATGGCTCAGTAGATAAAGCATTTGCTGTGCAAGCATGAGGACCTGGGTTCCAGCACCCATGTAAAAGCCAGGTGTGGTAGTGTGACCTGTAAATCCATCACTGTGGATCGAGAAGTTGTGGAGACAGGTACATCTTAGGAGTCTAGCAAAGAGTGCTGAGCTCCAGATTTAGTGAGAAATCTTATCTCAGAAAATAAGAGTGACAGAGGTAGATACCTGAAACCAACCTCTGGCCTAAATACATACACGTGTGCAGACACACATACTCACATTCTTATGTGCAAATACACAAATCTGTAGTGGTTTCATTATTATCTTTTTTTTTTTTGCCTTTTTTGGGGGTGGGGCTAGGAGCAGACAGGGTTTCCCTGTGTAATCCTGCTTGTCCTGGAACTTGCTCCGTAGATCAGACTGGCTTTGAACTCAGAGTCCAAATGCCTCTGCCCACCCAGTGTTGGGATTAAAGGCAAGCACCACTACCGACAGGCCATTATTATCTCTAAAAGTGAGGAGCCGATGCATGTTATATTTATTAAATCCCAGTTTACAGCCTATATTTGAATTGTTCATGTACTGGGAATTTAATATGTAAGTAAAAAATCAGTTACAGTATTAAATGGTAACTTTGGAGAAAATTTTCCTATTATATAGTCTACCTATGAAAAAGTCTTAAGGGAAATGGCTCAGTGATGAAGAACACTAACTGCTCTTCTGGAAGATCTGAGTTCGGTTCCCAGAACCCACATAGGGACTTAGAACCACTTGTAACACCAGTTTCAGGGCACCTGTAACACCAGTTTCAGGGCACCTGTAGCCCTCTTCTGGAAGGCAAAATACAAACAAAAAAATCTCACGTAAAATAAAAATTTAAACAAAAAGTCTTCAGGGCTGTGACTGTAACTCATTTTGTGGACACTTGCCTGGCACACACAAAGTTTTTAATCTCCAGTATGGAAAAAAAATAAAACAAACTCCATTGCTGCTGTCTTTGTTGGCCATTGCCATACTTGATATGCAAAATACGGCAGTTTAAATCATTGTATGACATTTGTATTATAAAGGTCAAGGTTAATTTTGATTTTAAGAATTTTCTGTAGGTATCTACCTCATAGACCAGAACAGCAAATTCATCCCATTACTTATGTATTTGTGTATATTTATTTGGTCCAGCATCACTGAAGTGTTGCTGTTTACTTTGTATATTATATTTGACCTTCACCTTTAGGCCTAATTTGGTTATTCAAAAGTGTTGTTGTCCTGGGAGCTGCTCAGATACGCCTTTATCCTCCTTATAAATCGTGTAGCATGCCCTAAGTATATATGGATGCAGAATGTGGTTCTCTTTATCTCTTAGAGTGTTCACTTAGTAATCTCTTGATCAATTCATTGTAACCAAAATTGTAGGAATTTGACAAGTCTTAAAAAGTTTAAAGGGCTATGTTGGAATGGATATGAGATGCTGTGTACACATTTAATATTTTATAGCAGCTTTAGTAGAATAGCTTACGGAGCCTGAAATTTCAGTATCATAAAGGTGGAAGCAAGAACGACGTAGATAGCTGCAGCTCAGTATGTCTACCAAACCTCCTAGTTTATAGTGCCATCAGCCGTAGTTGTGGGATGAGCTTTAAGAACAGCTTAGCTCAGGCTGTGTGATAAAAGGAAGCTGTTGTTCCTGGCATGCCTACATGAAGTTAACAGCTATCTATATTCTTACTACAAGAAGACATAGTTCAGAACTATCTGTTTCTCACTACTCACTCCATTCTCTAAAGAAATACAGGGAGAAGATTGTTGGAGATTCTTTGTTATAGAAATACGACCTTTCTGTTAGTGTTGAGATGGTCTCCTGGATGGAGGCATCTGTAAGGCATAGATATTGGTTTGGTGGCCATTGGAGGTGATAGGTCACTTTAGCATTGTCCTTTGGCTTTCTTTTGCCTAAAGAATTGTATTTGTAGCCGGGCAGTGGTGGCGCACGCCTTTAATCCCAGCACTCGGGAGGCAGAGGCAGGTGGATCTCTGTGAGTTCGAGACCAGCCTGGTCTACAAGAGCTAGTTCCAGGACAGGCTCCAAAACCACAGAGAAACCCTGTCTTGAAAAACCAAAAAAAAAAAAAAAAAAAAAAAAAGAATTGTATTTGTAATACAGATGGGGATAATGGAGGGCTCAACACAAGAAAGTCTTACTATATAGATTATCAGTTATTAAAAATGTTTTGTTAGAAAAACTTAAACTTACATAGTTGATAAAGCTGGCCACTAATTCTTTAAGTTTTCCTTTTAATAATGTGGAATTATAGTTTAGCAAAACAAAGGGATGGTAGGATAGATTATTTTAAAACATCAGTATAAGAAAATTCTTTTAAAATAGGTTTTTATGTTTTATGGGCACTGGAGAAATGACTCACATGGTGGTCATCCAGAGGACCCAAGTTCAGTTCCCAGCACCCATATGGTGGCTCACAACCTTCTGTAACTCCAGTTCTAGGGATCCAACATCTGAAAGTACTGCATGCCTATGGTGTACAGAAATAAGCAAGCAAAAACATTCATACACATACAATAAAAATAGTTTTTTTCAAAAAAATATGTTTTTATTACACTTTAGTAGCATACCTCTGACTTAAGACATCATAGTTGAGCTGTATATTTTATGTAACACATTCAGTTTGCCTCACATAAAGCTCTGTCCTGAGTGCACTCTCCTTCATATCCGTGTTGACATAACTTGTTATGATGTGAGTTCAGAAATAGGACAAAGGAGTTTAAAACATTGTACAGGGTCACACAGAAGTTGGGCTAGTATTTAACCTGGTGCTATCTAGCTTTTTTGATGGTGTTCTAGAGTGCAGAAGGTGACTCCGTGTATAAGAGCACCTGCTTTACAAGCATGAGATCCCCAGCATCCAAGAAGAAGCCAGATGTGTTGCAGGAGTGTCTATAGTTCTGATGCCCTATGGGGAGATGGGAGGCAAAACAGAAAAAGAAGCAGGGGAAACCAGGGACCTGGTCTCAAGGTGGAAACCCACACCTGAGGTTGTCCTCTGCATTTACACATTTATCATACTCAAACCACATGCACACACACACGCACACACGTGTGTGTGCGCGTGTGTGTGCGTGTATGTATGGCATTTGTTACCAAACACATGTGATTATAACTTTATAAAAATTGGTTTGAAAGGAGTAAGCAGAACATGGAGGTGGTGAAGTAGTTGTGGGGTGATGACTTTAGCAGTTTTCAAATCTTTTACTCCATCCCCTTTTCCTATAAAACTGGTGCTGCAAAACAGTTGACTTCTGTTGATGTGAACGAAGCTCCATAGTTCCTCTGCAAGATAGGACCTATCCTATTTTCTAGATCACTGAAGAAAGCTCTTTAAAAATTCACTGGAACTCCAGGCCCTCCTGCCTCCCAAGCACTGGGCTTACAGATGAATGCCGCAGTGCTTTCAAGTTCCATTGTCAAGGTAGGGTTGACATTTAGCTTGATGCTAGTCCTGTTTTGTTTGTCAGCATAAGCCTTAGGTGGAGGACAGTTTATTAACAAAACTATTTATGTATTTAAAGCCCCCAGTTACTTCCTGATATGTGTAGTAGCTTAACTCTGAGAGACTATCCTGTCACTGGCTAGTTTCTTGGAGTGTAAGTCCTCATGGTGGCTCTCTCAACAAATGGGAGGTCTAGTTTGGTATAGTCTGAAAGAATTCAAATCTATATAATACAGAATTAGAAGTATAACGTTTTATTTAGTGATCTGGCTCCAAGGTTAAACCTTTTTTTTATGAGGTTTTATGAAACAGACACCAAGACTCAGTTTTAGCAAAGAATATAAATTAACATCTATGATATATGTGGCTTTTGTATAATTTATCACTTAAGTAACTTTCTTCTCTCTCCTTTCAAGAGGGCGGGGCACGGTCTCATGTAGTCAGGCTGGCCTCTTAACTTTTTGTAGCCAAGAATGGCTGTGTACTCCTCATCTTCCTTTACCTTCTTCAGAAGCACCTCTGAGAGTATGAGTACTTCTGTTGCCTAGTTTAGGTGGGAATGGTGCTTGAACCCAGGGCATGGTACATGCAGGCAACCACTCTACCAACTCAGCTACATTCCTAGCCTTCAAAAAATATTTAAGTAAAACTACATACATTAATCTCTCCATGTCTCGGTTTATAAGTTAACAGCATGAAAATACAATTTTGGTAGAGAAGAGTTGATATATTAAGCCGGCATATGCAGATGCAGAATTTTCTGAAAATATCTACTTTGAGAAGAAATGGGTACTAGAAATGATGTGAGAACTTGGTGAGTCGGAGTGTTTCTTGACATCACTTTGCTATCTAACCAACACTTGCTGTCTGCCTGGACGGTAGTAATGTGCTTGACTGCATTAAATTAGTTCTTAGCACTCTCCTACAAGATCGATGCCTATTATCATCCTATGATAGGGAACTAAGGTTTAGAAGAGGTTCCGTAATTTTCGCAATAGCACAAAATACAAAGCAGTGGACCCGTCTGCTTCCAGGGATCAAACGTGAAACTGCCATGCAGAATATTGCTTTGTTTAGTCACAGAATAAATGATTAATAGAAAAAGCACAAGTCTTACTGTATAGAAACTAAGGGTTTAGGTGGAGAGACAGAGCCAGTTTATGCTTTTTGTTACAGGCTGGGACTGTTCCACTCACTGAACATGGATCAGTGATGAAAATGGAAAATACTCTTTGGAATTAGTGTAATGACCAAAGAAAAACAAAACAAAATCAAGCAGCATATGAAATAATAAGACAAAGAGAAAAATAAAACAGAGAAAGGGAAGTAGTCTTTGGATATGGGTTACATCTTTAAATAGATAAGCCTTATGAGGGGGTGACATTTGAGTGCAGACAGCAAAGATAAAGAGACATTCCAGGTACATGCCTGGGTTAGGATTGACTAGACAGCAAGAGACATGCATGCCAATTGTCTTCTGGGAATAATTATGGAGGCTGTTTAGGTTAGTTTTGTCAACTTGACACAAACTTGGCTCCCCTGGGAAGACTGGACCTTAATAGAAGTATTGACTGTCAGACTGGTGTGTGGGCATGTCTATAGGGCTTATTGTTGATTAACAATTCATGTGGGAGGAGTGAGCCCTCTGTGGGCCATGCCTAGGCAGGGAGTCCTGAGTTGTATAAGAAAGCAGGCTAAGCCAGCCTTGAGGAGCAAGCCAGAAAGCAGTGTTTCTCCATGGTCTCTACATCAGCTCCTGTCTCTGGGTTCCTGCTTGAGTTTCTGCCCTGGCTTCCCTTGGTAGTGGACTCTAACCTGTAAGAAGTAGTGAACCAGTTCCTCCCTAAATTGGGTTTGGTTAGTGTTTCATCACAGCAATAAAGAGCAAATGGAGACAGGCCAATATGACTGGAGTTGGCTCTTGTATGGTTTGTAAAGTTCTGTGGCTTTTATTGAAGCTGTTGGGGAATTTTGAGCAGTGAATTTTTATGAATTGAATTTTTCTGGGTGCTTTGTGAAGTATAAATGAAAGTGTAATGTGGTGTCAAGATTAGAAACAAGCAAACCTGATGGGCATGAAATCACAAAGGTGAAAAATTGATAGTGCTTTGTGCATTTGGTCTTGCTAGTTCTTTGAGGATAGATCCACGTCTCTGAGACTGTGTTAAGGCTTAGTGATCTGTGCTCTAGCCATGATGGCCTGATTGTTAATAGTTCTTCAGAACACCAAGTTGCTCTCCTCCACTGCCTTTGAAGGTGCTGTTTTTTTCTGCCTTCTGTGCCTAAGGTGTTCCTAACCCATCTTTAAAGCGTCATATTATTTTTTGTATAAAGCCTTATGTCTTCCAGCAGCTTGAAGTGATCCTTTTCTCCACACAGGGCCACTTTGCCCTCTGTATACTTCTACTACAGAGACACTGCTGTTAATTAGCTACCTTTTTCTTACCTGGTAAGCCCAAACATGACATTGGAACTTAAGGTTTATGATATTTGTAGCCCCAAAGTATTCATACAGTACTGGTTACTACAGGAGTTATTTGACATGGGTGTATCTATTGGAGACAACATATGAATGCTTGAAAAGTCATTCGAATTAAAAAAAGAAAAAGAAAAGGAAATCACTTTAGTTTTAGAGTAAACAGCAGCATATGGATGAGGCCTTAAGCTCATCTTGGTGTTGAAAACCTACTTGGATCCAGATAGGAAGAGGAAAAAGGATGATTAGAAGATTTGTTTCAGATATAAGAAAAGAGAAGGTGTGGGCACCATGTTTCAATTGTAAAATGAACCTGGCTACAGGCCTTGAACAAAACTAGGTCTGAAGATTGGTACCAGATGGTGATAGCTTTTTCTTTCTTTTGAAAACCAAAGTATTTAGCTATGTACACACATCTATACGTGTGTATAATATGCCCATGCACACATGTGTACAATGCACACATTATAATGCATGTGCATAGGTGTATAAAATGCACTGCACACACATAAAATATACATGTGTCTAACATACATGCACACATGTTTAATACTGTAGGTGTGAGATTTGATATTGTGTTGCTGTTATTCATTCTTTAGCAAAACAATATCTAAAGGAAAATTATGTTTTTGGAACATTAATCTTGTATTCTTTTGTAGAGTTAAGGTAGGAGAATAAATCTGCTTGGTTTAATAAGAGAATGGAATATAATTTCACTGAATATTAAGATACATATAAACTACCATTTACTAAGAGTTAGGTCGGAAGTCAAATTCAGAGAAGTACTTCATACTTCAGTATCTAGTAGTGTTCTCATGGTTGTCACGAACACATTGATATTGGAATTCAGTTTACAGAAGAGCCAGTTAGTAAAGTCTTTTGCCTCCTAGGAAATTTAAGAAAACCACCTTTTTTTGTGCCTTTTGTTTATTTGTGTGCAGGTTTATCATGAGTTCACAATCACGTAAACTTTGGATATAGGTAAACTATCTTCTGTTTCTTACTGGAAGGAACTGTTTAGAGCTTCACGGAGTTCACTTAAAAAAAACAAGCTGTAGAATTCAGTACTTAACTGCACATGATTTAACAGTTCTGTCTGCATTCTGAAACTACATGAGAGTCTTACTGGGAATAACTGGATATACTCATGAGAAAGTGGCCTGAAAATAAATGCACATATTTGGTAGCTGCAATGTTTTGGGACTTTTTTTTTTTTAACTTTGGATATTCTTGGACACACCACAACGTAATATAACAATGAAGGATTTATTCCAGGCAATGGTGGCACACGCCTTTAATCCCAGCATTAGGAAGGCAGAGGTAGGCGGATCTCTTTGAGTTCGAGGACAGCCTAGTCTACAAGAGCTAGTTTAAACTCAGAGAAACCCTGTCTTGGGAGGGAAAAAAATTATATATATATATATGTATATATATATATTGAAAGATTTATATAGGATTCAATTGTTAAATTAAGTAATCTAAAGATGAGTTAAAGAGTGTGGAGGAGTGTGCTTAGGTTGTATGAAAATAATGTGCAATTTAATTTTATATAAGGGATTTGAGAGCTGTGTGCAGGTCTGTGGGCTATCATGGCAACAAGCCTGTATGGATACTGGCAGGCGGTGTGTGTGCGGGGGGAGATTGTATTCTTTGTGCTGCTCAACTGCAGTTTGAATGGAGCAAAACTTAGTTCATTGTTTTCATTAAACCATTGCAAGGAAAGAATGTTTAAACTTCTCCTGAAATAGCATTTCTTCCTTCACTGTACCATTTTCTGTGGCCGACTAGGTTGGCTCTCGTCACAGAGATGCTTGGTTCAGAATCTTCAAGCTGTGAAATGGGTGGGCTGTAGAAAATAGTGGTTTGTGTTCTGGTGGAATTTGAAAATGTTGTTGTATGAGTTAAACATGATTCGTTTGTGCACCCTCCCTTGAAAAGAGTTACTTACAATGTGCCTTGAGACCATCCACATGAGTCGACATTATCTGATCCCTGCTCATTCCCGGCCTCACTAGCCCTCAGAAGTAATCCACTCACAGGATTACTGTGCATAGGAAAAGATTTGTCAGCAGACCAACTTGGTAGGTAAAAATGAACACAACTGGGCTGGTCTTGAAAAAATGCTTAGCTTCCTGAGATGCATGGAAAAGCCCATAGCTGTTCCAGTTGTGAACGGCATGGAAAGCACGACTGATCACAGAGAGTTGGAGTGGTAAGAAAAGCCAAATTGTTGTTGGTTGATTGATGAAAGCAGAAGTGCAAAGCCAGCCACATCTTGTTACTGTACTAGTCAGAACAGGTGCCTTGAGAGTGTCTTGTAAAGCATTTAGGAGCCTTGATCTTTAGTGAATAGGATTATGTTTCAACATATCAATGAAAATTCCTCCTGCTTCTGTCACATGAATATAAATTACAAACATGATTCAATTCTATCTGATTATTCCTAAACACGTAAAATGGGTGGTTGCTTCTGTTGTCCATTACTTCTCTAGTCCTTTTTACCATATGGTATTATTTCACTATGCTTGCTTTCTCATGTTTTTCCAATATCCCCTTTAAATGACTATGTAAAGATTACAAATGCCAAGTTGCTACTGAGCAAGTTCTCATGAAGAACTGTCTTTCGCAAGATATATACAGTTGTTCTTCAGGAATCTGAACCAGAAGTGTACACTGTCTCGTGATACAGCACATGCTCCTCTCTTTTTTTGAGAAAAATGTAAATAATTGGGTCTGTCCTAGATGGTTTTAGTAGGAGAAAGACCAATGAGGCTATGTCATTAAGTCCTAACTTCTTCCTTCTGATGACCTGTAAGGGAAGTCTTTTAAACTGAAGTAGGACACTTACTCTTCTATCTGCTATATGTGCTGGACATGTCCTGATTGAATTCACTATCTGAAACCTCACCCTGTTTTCAGCCAACAGGAGAGACTTAAGAGGCCCTTTTTCTGCTTGAAGGACAAACCTGACAGTTGTACACGCATTTACCATTCCCGTGCCACCAAACAGAATCTTGTCTCACACCACACATAGGAAGCTGGAAATTGGAATCTGGGATTTCATTGAACAGTCAGAAAGATTGATCATGTAATAGGCCATAAGGGGTTCCCTAAAAGTCACATATAGATATGTCCATTGTTCTCTTAGACATATACACATAAATGCACTGTAAATGATTTTTATAGAGTATGGGTTTGTGGGTAAGTAGTTAGCAGTTTTTGTCATCCATCATTTGGGTATCCCTTTCCAAGTGCTAAAGTACATTCTGAGTTATCATAAAGTGAATTAATTGTGTGTAGTAGAAATTCTGTTTAAGTATAGTATATTTCTCTTTAAATTTTTATTTTAATAAAAAGTTGACAGTGTGTACAGTATTTACAAAAAGGAAAACCGTTAAGATTGTGTGTGCATATGTATATTATTTTTTTAATTCTCTGTAAGGAACTTAAAGATTTAATAATTTCATGTATGAAATACTCATTTTCCCTAAGATGTGTGAGTGTATATCCTAATTAATTGTGTGTGTGTGTGTGTGTGTGTGTGTGTGTGTGAAGGAGGGAGGGAGAGAGAGAAAAAGAGAGAGGAGGGAGGAGAGACAGAGAGAGAGAGAGAGAAAGGAGAGAGAAAATGAATTGTGAAACAATTGGTAGGCAGCTAGTGGTTGTACAGATACTAAAGAGAACAAAGTCAAGTGCATTTTTAAAAAGTGAGTAATTTTGTTTTTAGATGGGTGATTTTGATTCCATGAGAGGGAAAGAAGTGAATTGCTGTGTTTGGGCTCTTCAGTTGCAGTGTAGTGTAGGGGGTTTTCAAACTTATTCGTAGCTTTAAAATAATAGTATATGTATCTTGAGCCAGGCGGTGGTGGTACACACTTTTAATCCCAGCCCTCGGGAGGCAGATGCAGGCGGATTGCCTTAAGTTTGAGGCCAGCCTGGTCTACAAGAACTAGTTCCAGGATAGGTTCCAAAGCTACAGAGAAACTCTGTCTCAAAAGACCCTCCCCCCCAAAAAAGTATATCTATCTCTTAGAACATATACATTAATTTTATAGATCCCATTTTTATATAGTCAAGCACAAAATTTAGTGTCAAAATTTTTTAATTTTTCTTTTTTCAGAATATAATGTGATTACTACCTCAAGACCCTGCCATCTACACCCTCCTTGCTCTCTTTCAATTTCATGGTCTCTTTTTCTCATTAATTGTTGTTAAGTGTGCCTCTGTGTCTGTGTGTGTCTATTTTTAAATACATAAGTACAACCTGCTCAATCTGTATAGTGTTATTTGTATGTATGCGTTCAGAGCTGACAATTTGTTATTGAATACGCTACTGGTATGTTCTTCCCTGGGGAGGACTATTTCTCTCACTCTCAGCTTTCCCTAGTTGCCTGGAGTTCTTTGTGTAGGGTTGAGACCTCCTGGGGTCCCACTCCATGTTAGCATATGTTATCCGTTGTTATATTTGTGTCTCACTCACATTTGGCAGTTGTGTTAGTGAGACAGTATGAGTGTAGCTTCTGACATTTCTAGGAAACACGGTGTCACAGCAGACTCTCTGTTCCTCTGGCTTTTATAATATTTCCACCCCTTCTACAGTAATCCCTGAGCCTTGGGTACAGAAGTTGTCTTGTAAATGTATAATGTCATAGTTTTTTATATTAAATTGCACCTAAGCCACTTAAATTTATAAAAATACCTCTTTAAAAATGTTTTTATTTTTTTAGATTTAAGTTATAAGTATGCCATTTCCTTTTCCCTTTCTCTCTCTAGCCCCTCCCATGTCTCCCTCACCCTATCTTGCTCTCAAATTCATGACATTTTTTTCTTTAATTGTTGATACACATACATTCCTAAATATATAAATACAACCAACATAGTTCATATAATGCTTCAGTTCTGACCACTTGGTATTGGATAACCAACTGGGTTGTTATTCCCTGGGGAAGACTATTTCTCTTGCTCTCAGAACGCCATAGTTGCCTCTAGATCTTTGTCTAGAGGTGGGGCTCGGTGAGCTGTCCTTCTTCCATGTTAGCATGTCGATTGGTGTCATCCTTGTTCAGGTCTTGTTTAGGTGGCCCTGTGTTAAGACTTCAGGGTGTATATTCTGTAACATTTCTAAGAGATACAAGCTCACAGCAATCTTCCTGTGCTTTCTTAAACTCTTTTTGCTCCTTCTTCCCCTGTGCCTAGGGGACAGGAGCTGTATTGTAGGCAGATCCATTTGGGCTGGTCACCCCATAATCTATTGTTCTCTGCATTTTGATCCATTGTGATTTTCTGTAATGGACTGTGTCTGTTGCAAAGAGTTGTTTCTTTGATGTAGGACCTATGGGTCTAAGTTTATAAATATTTTAATGCCCTAGGGATTATACTGGTTTAGTAAAGAGGTGGTTGTAGGTTTTCCTCCAAGATCTGTGATGTCACTAATCCAGCTATGTGGCTGGGTTTCCAGTATCAAGTATGAGTTCCCTCTTGTCCAGTGGTCCTTAAGTCTATTCAGGGAGCTGATAACCCCTAAGATGTGTGTGTGTGTATGTGTGTGTGTGTTTGTGTGTGTGTACATATATATACACATACATACACATATAAATTTGTTTGCATAGTTAGGGATATCATGCCATGGTGGTCATTGTAATTCATAGACATCATAGCTGGGTAGGACTATTGGTTGCTTCCCTCCCTTGGAAGTTTGCATGGCAACTGCTGGTACCATGAAAGCTGGATTGTAGGAAGGAGGCTTTCAGTTCAGATCCAGGATAGATCCTCCAGAATCCTGTGTCCAGAGTGCATTAATGTCTTCATCTATAGGGACTTAACCCTCAACCTTTCGGAGACAACAAATGGCAACAGAAGTAGCCTATAATGTTTTGGGGGTTTCTTGGACAACCCTGACCAACAATTGAAAGAGAAACTTCTAATGTCTGTTGGTGTTTTTGTATATAGTTCGTGGGGAAAACATTGTCATCTCAAGTAGAAAATTCTCATTTAAAGTGTGTGTGTTAAAAGATAACATGATTCCTTATGACTTTTTCAGTTAAGTCTCCTGTTATTTTACCCTCCTCTTTCTGTTTTTATGCCCACCCCCTTCAAATTAATTCACCCTATCCAAGTTTTCCTATTGACCTCCTCTGTGGCTATAGTCCCTTTTTAACTTTCCTAGTTTCTGTGATTATCTGAAGTGTTTTATAGCTAGGAATACAGATGATAGAGAACATAGGACATTTGTCTTTCTGGGACTTGGGTTACCTTAATATCTTTTCTAGTTCCATCTGTTTACTTGCAAATTTTATGATTTCAGTTTTCTTTATAGCTGAATAGTATTATGTAGTATATTTTTGCTCTCCATCCACTTATCAATTGAATGACATTTAGATTGTTTCCATTTCCTAGCCATTGTGCATAGAGTGACAGTGAGCATGGGTGAGCAAGTATCTGGAATGCGTCCTTTGGACATATGCCAAGGAGTGGTAGGTACAGCTGGATCATATGGTAGATTTATTTTTAGCTATTTGAAGGTTTCACACTGATTTCCAGAGTGGCTTCACAAGTTTACAACCCACCAACAGTGAATGAGGGCTCCCTTTTTACCACATCCCCTCCAACGTTTGCTGTCAGTTGTTTTGTTGATCTTGGACACCTACTCAGGTAAGGCCAGATCTCAAAGTTGTTATGATTTGCATTTCTCTCATTACTAGGGACAATGAGCAGTTTTTTTTTTTTAAAAAAAGATATTTCTTAGCCATTTTTTGATTTTTTTTTTTTCCTTTTGAGAATTCTGTTCCAATACCAGGCCCAGTTTTTGAATGGGTTGTTTTGCTTTTTGTTTTTCGAGTTCTTTATATAGTCTAAATATTAATCCTCCATCTGATAGATATACACACAACACACATATAATATACATGCATGCATACATACATGCACATATATTCTCCCATTCTGTGGACTTTTTCCCCTGATTGACTGTTTCCTTAGCTGTGAAGAAGCTTTTTGGTTTTATGAGGTTCCACTTGTCAGTTGTTGCCCTAAATTCCTAGATAAAAAGATGTGGTCCTCTTCAAAAGATGAGGATTTCTGGTAGCCCAGGTTCTGGGATTACTAGTATAAGTCACCACGTCTGACTTTGAGCTGTCTCTTGTGGCTTATTATGTGACCAGTTTTTGTAGACGTTCTGGTTAAACACAAAAAGCATTTATTTTTCAATAACATACACATTCTTCAAACCTTTGGAAGATGATCTTTATGTGGTGAATTTTTGAGACACCATAGTCCTAATACGTACAACTCACATTTAATGTACTTACTATGATATTAAGTCATAAGCATGATTTTCCATCATAATACTTAAAGGATAGGATATCTTAGCTTGCTGCTCTGGTATTGCTTGTAATATATTTGTCAGTAATTTGAGCTTGTTTTGTGGGTGATCTTTATTCTCATCCTATTGCTTGGAGCTTTTACATTTTACTGTCATTAAAAGGCTTAAATTTTACACTAATATGTTTAGGTATGGACTACTTTTTTTCTTGGTACCTTAAGCTATTTCAACTTCTGATTTCATATTTGACTATTGTGAAATTTTATTATTATATATATATACTTTTTTAGTTATACTTCATAATCCATCCCTTTCTTTGTTTATGAAACTGTTGAGCAGATATTAGCATTTATAGCTTTCTCCATATTAATTTGTTTTCTTTCTCTTCTAGTCTGTCTCTTTTTGTGTTATGAGTACACTTGTGTATGCACGAATGCCTGCCTCCAGTGCATTGGTATATGTGGAGGACAGAGATTGGTATCAGGATAGATTTCTCAGTTGCTTCTCTACATTATTCTTTAAGACGGGGCCTCTCACTGAATCTGGATCTGACAGTTTCGCCAGAGAGTCCTTAGGATTGGACCAGGATCATCCTGTCTCCACCCTTAACAGAAGGGGAGGGGAGGACGGAGGGGGAGCAGACAAAGATGTATAGCTCAATTAAAAACAATAAATAGGGCTGGAGAGATGGCTCAGTGGTTAAGAGTATTTCCTGCTCTTCCAGAGGTCCTGAGTTCAATTCCCAGCAACCACATGGTGGCTCACAACCATCTGTAATGAGGTCTGGTGCCCTCTTCTGGCCTGCAGGCATACACACAGACAGAATATTGTATACATAATAAATAAATAAATAAATAAATAAATATTAAAAAAAAACAATAAATAAAAAAAGAAGAAGAAGCCGGGCGATGGTGGCGCACGCCTTTAATCCCAGCACTTGGGAGGCAGAGGCAGGTGGATCTCTGTGAGTTCGAGACCAGCCTGGTCTACAGAGCTAGTTCCAGGACAGGCTCCAAAGCCACAGAGAAACCCTGTCTCGAAAAACCAAAAAAAAAAAAAAAAAAAGAAGAAGAAAATTGTATTTATAGGTACATGTGGCCTCTCTAGACTTTTATGTGGGTCTGAGAGGTCTGAACTCAGGTCCTTAGACCTAAGCGCATTTTACCTATGGAGCCATCTCCTCAGTCTGTCTTTTGGCAGGGTGGTTTTGGAGAAGGGTCTCTTGTATTCTAAACTGGCCTTGAATTCATTTGTTTTTGTATTTTTAATCCCTCACCAGTGGTCTTTGAAACATTTGTGGATTCAGTCTTGAATCCTACCAGACTGTTCGTCTCTGTCCATTCTGTGATTCAAATCATAAGTTATTTTTATGACTTTTAAAATATACACACTTGTATGTGTGGCATATATGCATTTACAGCCACTTTCTTCCATTTTTCTCTTTTATTTCTTTCTCTTCCAGTCTTAACTGCTTATTCTTGCTTCATGTTTGTAATTTTTCTTGTGTTTCTATAAGGCTGTTAAGATTTACAAAAATTTTTTTCTTATACTGCTTCTTCATTTGGTTATTCCTCGTGTATTCAGGTGTGCATATTTGTCTTTGTGTGTGTTTACCTTCCTCATCTTTTTAATCCTGGGCAGTAATACATTTATAGAGTAAGAAATAACCATACACAGAGCTTATTTGAACATACCTCTAGTGGGCAGTTTGCCCACCTATGGCTTTTGTGGAAATTCAAGGTGTGTTACTTTTGTTTATGTTCTGGAACATTTGTTTAATGAGGCAAACGTGTGTTTGATTAAATACAATTCACTTGAGGTTGTGAGGCTGAGTCAGCTTCTAGCTGACCTGAAGTTGTAGGGAAGGAGCCAGGTGAAGAAGCCGGGGTTTTTTTTGTTTGTTTGTTTGTTTGGAGGAGAAGAGATACAGGAGAACTTAGGAGAGGCCAGGAGGTGAGCTAGGTGAGCTGCTTGCTATTCAGCCTCTCTGGGGAGCAGACTTCTACCTCAGTCTGAGTTCTTTAGGAGGACAAAGATTTAGGTAAGTTGCTGTTGTAGCTCTGAAAGAGTTGGTGCCCCAGGGAACAGAATTTCCTCAGGCTGCAGCTCTTTAGAGCCAAACTGCTGCTGGGGGAGTTGCAGTTGCTGTCTAGGATAGCCCATAGCTTAAAAGGCAGCAACAATTAAAAAAGAAAACATGTGGCTGTTTCTTAGGACAGTAAGGAAAACCCACCTTGATTTTTAGTGCTGGAAACAGGTGTTGCTGCTGTTCTCTAGTCACTCATACGCCTATGAGGATCTGACCCAGAAAGGGCACGTGGCTAGAATCCCTAGAGATGGTGTGCTGCATGCTCCCTATGCATATCCTACCGCTACTTGTTCTGCGCTGTTTCTAAGCTCGATTCGGAGAAGCAGCAGTGATAGAAATGACATCTTAGTATATTTTAGAGGAGGTTCAATAACCAGCAGATGGTGCTGGTCTTTTATCTTTTCATATCTAAAATCCTTCTTCAGTTAGTCCTGTGATGGTGATTACATCTCTTCCAAGCTGGCCATGTGGTGTGTGCCTGTAGACCTTGCAGCAGAGCTTGTAAGCTTGAGGCCAGCCTGGGCTACCTTAGCAAGAAGAAACCAGTTTGTCTTTAACAGTCCGTTCTCTTTTGTCTTGTGTAGAACCTTACTCTTCAGGTTACAGTATATTTTGAAAACCTTTTATGGTAGGGATGCAATTGACTTAAAGTATTCGGATCAGTAAGAGTTACCATTTTCTGTGTCTGCAGTGTCCTTAGTACTGTGCTGACGTGAGACCAATATGATTTACCAGTAAGTCAGTGTCGCTTACTTGGTTTATAAAATTTGTTGGTTACTGTTGGCTCTTTCAGGTGAAAACTCTATCCAAAATGTTTAATAATGCTAAATATCACTAAAATCATTGCCTATAGGAAAAGAACGATTGAAAGAGGAGACCTAGAATGTGCTACTATTGAGAATGAATACTTAAGGAACTTGTACCTCATATATTTCATAGCTTTTAAAGTTGATTGTATAGGACCATTTCATTTTATATTATATTTATACAAAATTGCAAATAGAAATGGTCCCCAAGACTTTTCATTGTGTGCTTACACAATGAACCCCAGCTTTCTAAAGCAGTTTGTTATTTGCATTTCTCAGGGTTTTTTTTTTGTTGTTGTTGTTAAAAACTGATACTAAAGAAATTAATTATATTATTTGTGTGCATGCGCTTCTGTGTGTGCTAGCGTGTGGAAGTCAGAGGACAACTTAAAAGAGTTGTGCACTGGGACCTGGCAGCAAATGCCCTTACCTGCTGAGCCATCTTTCTGGCCTTGAAGCTAGGTGGGGGCTTTTTTGTTTGTTTGCTTGCGTTTTTTTTTTTTGCTTTGTCTGTCTTTGTTTGTCTCCTCCTTATTTATGTATTAAAGCAACATAATCTATTTTTCTTATTATGTGCAATTTAGATGAGTAAAGTTTATCCCGTTCAGCTTTGCTCTGTTTACCATATATATATTCATATATATATATATATATATATATGAATATATATATGCATTCAAATTTCGCTATGTCCTTTGTAGGCAACTAGAATTTTCATTTTCTGTCTTTAGCCATCTTTTTTATACCCCCCATGTTTGCTGTCAGAGTAACATGTAAATGGAATCATAGTCCTTTTAAATACTCAGTTTGTCTGAGATTAATGCATATTTTCCCTGTATCAGTGTTTTTCCTTTTGGTTTGAGAATGAAATGCCTACTGTTGGCTGTAGTGTTAGTTTCTTGGTCCTTGACTATCAGCACTATTTGGGAAGTGGTAAACGTTTTTAGTTGATGGGGCCTGTCTGAAATGAGTAGGTTGCTGGAGGTGTAACTTTGAAGGCTATAACTAATTTCCAGTCTTTTCCTGAAGATCCAAGCCAGAAGTGATAGAATAGAGCCAGATGGTGGTGGCACACGCCTTTAATGCCAGCACTTGGGAGGCAGAGACAGGCAGATCTCTGTTCAACGCCAGCCTGGTCTACAGACTGGGTTCAAGGACAGCTAGGGAGGGCTGTTACACAGAGAAACCCTGTCTCGAAAAACCACATAAAATAAAATAATAATAAAAATAAAAGAATAGAAAACAATAGGAAGCTGAGGATGTAGTTTACTCAGGTTTCTTTTCTGGTTTTGGTGATCACTTGAATAGTGTCTAGCAGACAAACTTAATCTTTAAAAGGCCTCTGCCAATAATGTTAGACAATGAACTGGTAAAAGTCTATTGCTGCTATTTTTCTCTAAATTTACTTCCAAGTATTAATTAATATTTTAGTAGATAAAAAGGATTTGCTTATAAATATTTGAACAACGAAATACGTATTTCGCTTATAATTTGATTTAACAACACCCAGCCCCCAGTGTAGTTTCTCTGTGATTCTTGATTCTATAGCAGTCTTTTTAAAAAATTGTTGTCCCTCTGCTAGCAGAATTAACATTTTAACATTTTCTTGGAGTTTGTTAGAAATACAGATTTCAGTTGTACATGCTAGATGTGGTCACGGGGTTACAGCTGAGCAGACTGGTCAGTAGGGGATTTGGATGCTTGCCCATGTTGGAAGCTGTTCTCCAGAAAGGTACTTGAGTTTTGGGATTAATTAGATATTAGTATGCATACACGCACTTGCGCGCGTGCACACACACACAGAGAATATGCTAGAAATCTATAATCATATAAAGTATCAAATGGTACTCTTAAAAAATTCTTGGTCTAGATTGCTAGAAATAACTGGTTTAAATAGTGTTTAAAAGGAATTCCTGATTTGGATGCGTATAGAGTAGTATTACTAATCTGCTTGAGGGGTGTTCTGTAATATAGTGTAGCACGTATTAATACTCTGACTAATGTGCCCATTATGGTTTAATTCCTGTCAAAATGTTAATATTACAATGCTATTATCTGTATATTCCAAACCTTGCTTCTTCTTATACAAGTAGCATATTATTATTAAAGTATTTCTGTCTGTGAGTTACAGTATTTTTGTATTCATGTTATATTTTACTGAACTCTTGAGTCTGATCCCAAATATTCTTTCAATACCAGTGTTTGCATGTACTATTCATTTTGATGGACATATTATATATGAAATGTTAGCTTACATATTAATTTGTCATGCATAGAGATTTCATATTATACTTAACAAGTAAGATTTTGAAAATCTAGTTTAGTAATTTTGTTAATAGCAGTGACTAAAGCTTCAGACTTTGTACCCTTTTAAAGAAGGTGGTTTATAGAATGAAGATTGATAGATGACCAAGTGAGTGTAACTGTGTGTTGTTCATTCCCCATTCTCATTTTACTCCCATAATTCTAAGTAGAGAACCGATTCTGTGCAAAACCATTGTTAAAGTCCTACATAAATTGAGTGTCTCCTAGGACTATTTAGTAGTTTATGTTTGTACATGTGTTTGTGGGGTAAGTGGAGGGGGCACAGCGCAGTAATAATAATGACCTATAGGACCTGACTGATCATTAGTAACTACTCTGAAGTTATATAGAGTGCATGTTATAGTGCTCAGTATAGTTGTTTATCTAAGTTAGAAAAATTAATCTTTTCAGGATTCTATATAATGCATTTTTATTTGAATTATTTTAATGTTTTAATATATGACTATTTACATAATTCGTCCTTCAGAACTGAATCTCAAGTAATCTTTTATCTGATCACATGGATTTAACTCTTTGGGAGTAATGGGTTTTTTTAGTTTTTCATAATAAAGCTGATATTTTTTGTTACAGAGAACCTTGGAAAACTGAAGAAACTACATACAAATCATTCATGACTCTAATTCAGAAATAATCACATTTAATGTGGTATGTTCTCCACACCATAGACATTTTCAAAGTACAAGCTTTAAAATAGAAGCTGGGCGGTGGTGGCACATACCATTAATCCCAGCACTTAGGAGGCAGAGGCAAGCAGATAGATCTCTGTGAGTTCGAAGCCAGCATGGTCTGCAGAACGCGTTCCAGGACAGGCTCCAAAGCTACACAGAGAAACCCTATCTCAGAAGAAAAAAAAATAAGCTTTGTTTACTCATTTATTTGCAGAGATGGGGCTCATGCGTAGGTCAAGGTATGTTTGAGAGTTGGTTTTCTATCTCCCCTAGTGGGTACTAAGTATCGAACTTAGGTCTTCAGACTTGTTGGCAAGTGTCTTTACCCACTGAGTCATCCTACCAGCCATTTTACAACTCTTAATAAAACTTTTTAAATATTTCATTTAATATGTAAGGAAACTGACATCTGAATTAGCAGTTTGTCTATTATAAAATCTGGGAACATAACACATTCTTAGAACCTAAAGAGTGTAATCTGAAAGCAGCACTCTTAATTTTGATGCTGGAAAGTCTACTTCTAAAACTTGATAAAATATGAAACCTATTTTTTGACAGTAGAAAAGTATAGTGTAGTGATATTTTATTTGTATTTGAATAAAAAAAGCTTGCCTGAAGATCAGGATGCAAAGCTGAGCCACTAGAGACCAGAGAGTGTTGGGACACACCTTTAATCCCAGGACTCTGGAGACAGAGGCAGATAGATCTCTGTGAGTTCAAAGCTACTCTGGGCTACACAAGATCAATCCAGAGACAGATCCAGGTGGTGGTGGCGGCTCACATCTTTAATTGCAGCATTAAGGAGGTGAAGACAGTAGAGATGTGGTTGGGTGGAGAGAGGAATATATAAACGGAAGAGACAGGAACTCAATGGAGTGTGGAATCTGAGGATTCATGGAGACATGAATTTACCCTTTCGGTCTGAAGATTAGGTAGAGTTAAAAGGTCTCTCTAGTGGCTGACTGCTTTTCTTTTCTGTTCTTCATCTTGAACCCCAATATCTGTCTCTGGGTTTTTATTATATATAGTAATATATAATCTGGCTATAATATAACCTCAGTATATATTTTCCCTTATGGTAGCTCATTATTTTGATATTAATTCCATCGTTGAAATAGTTTGTTAAATCTTGGTGATTTGGTAAAACTAAAAAACGATAGCAAAACTAAGGCATTGTATACTAATAATCAGTGTCATTATCAGATAGAAGACAATTGAAATGCAAGTGAATGTTCCGTTTCTTAATGTTTTCCAACATTGGAACTACCAGCGCTTCTGGTTCAGGGCTTCCTCCTAGTTCATGGTTTCCCATTCTGCAATTTAAGAAGGACAGAGTCTGGAGTTGCCAGCCAGACTCGGGGTTCAGGAGGTGAATGTGCCAAGTTAGTAAAGGTACTATATATGGCAGAGCATAAATAAGAAATATGAGTTAACTTTAAATGTAAGAGCTAGTTAGTGATAAACTTGAGCTATAGGCTGAGCATTTATAATTAATATAAGCTTCAATGTGTTTATTTGAGAGTGGCTGTGAAACAGGAAAACTCTGCCAACACCCAGCTATAAGTCAGTTTTCTATTAACCAATGAGAGTAATACATATTTACAGTCTACAAAGATTGTTCCACAGCATTTCCTGCTTTTTGTCCAGTTACAAAGGAAGGTTTTAACATAGTAAAATTATATATAACAAAAACAGTTATCAAGTAAGAATTACAGTTATAATATTCAGTCAATTTGTATTTGGCAGACTTAGATTATATATCTTATCTTTGTGAGTCTAAAGTTTTATACATAACTTACCTTTTTACCATAATTAAGGAAAACTTTAAGTCTAATGATTTAGTCTTTAACTCCATCAAAGACCTCAGAAGAGTTAGATGTTACCTAAGGACAGCGACATCTGACAGCTTAGACAGTCGCACAGAGTTCTTCTGCAGATTGGGGCATTCATCTTTGGCCTACAAGCCTAGTATATCTGATATATAGCTGATATTTTTGAGAAGCAGGAAATTTTGAAAGATTGTCCTGCCTTGTCTTGGCAAAGTTTGCCAGTCACTTTCTTTTGTCTCCCACTGGTCCAATTGGATAGTATACTGCCAGCAATTTAGGCAAGGGCATTTTCTTTGTCCAAATGGCTTTTTTCCATAACGAAAGCAAACTCCATACAGAGTTTCTTTAATGCCTATCATACTGTTTTGAAGTAGATTAGTGCTGTCAGGAGCAGACGTGTCTCACTATCATGAAAAGCCTTCAGTTAATTAATACTTTAAATGCCATATTCTGCAGGTCTTTGACGTGTTTGAAGACTATCTTCATCTGCTTAACCTTGAAACATACCTAATTTGACTGCAAGTTTGATTATTATAGATGACTAACTACTAACCTGTAATTTAAAATTATACATTACATTTTTAAAAGAGTTGGATAAACATAGTACCCCAAACAAGAGTGCAAACATACATATAGTATAGCAAAAATAACTTTGAATTTGTATCAGTGAACCAAAATTTATACCAATATAACATATGTTGAGATTAATAGTTGTTTTTTTTTTTGGATTAGAGTAGATTCAATAACTGCCCTATTTTCCTATCATTCCTATATCATATCTGCCTTTTTTTTTAGAAAGAGATCTTTGAATTTAACTTATTTGTTTAGCTTTTCTCATTACTGTGACCAATAACAACTTGTAACCAACCCCCACTTAAATGATAACCATTCTTTTTATTTATTTATTTATTTATTTATTTATTTATTAAAGACTTCTGTCTCTTCCCCACCGCCGCCTCCCCTTTCCCTCCCCCTCCCCCAATCAAGTCCCCCTCCCTCGTCAGCCCAAAGAGCAAACAGGGTTCCCTGTCCTGTGGGAAGTCCAGGGACCACCCACCTCCATCCAGGTCTAGTAAGATGAGCATCCAAACTGCCTAGGCTCCCACAAAGCCAATACGTGCAGTAGGATCAAAACCCATTGCCATTGTTCTTGAGGTCTCAGTAGTCCTCATTGTCCACTATGTTCAGCGAGACCAGTTTTAACCAATGATAACCATTCTTAACACATCTTTTGGGAATGTGGGTGTTGTTTTTTTCTAGACTGCTTCCTGTTATATGGGGATACTGGACTCTTTGGGGGAACCTTGAGAAGAATCAGGATAATTATTAATTACTGGCTGGAGTAGTCTGTGAGGCTGTTCTAGATGCAGAACTCTGACTGTAACAGAGGTGTTGGATTATTTGGGCCATCTGTTTTTATTGGCATCTGATCCATTTGTTTTCTTTATAGCCAGGATTTTCAGGGTTGGGGGGGTCTTCCCTGATCAAACCTGATCTACAGCCACTCGTTTCATGTGGAAATAAAAACATAACCTCTCTCCCAAAGCAACATACTTTTTGACTTCCATTTTAAAGTCAAGATATTTTTAAAATATATAGGTTGGTTTAATCTAGGAGGCTTCATAATCCATTGTCTTTTAGCAGCTATCGCTCCTTTATCAGCTGTCAAAAAATTCAAATACAACACATAACATACAGGATCCAAACTGTGTATTGCCCATCTTCATGTGGCTTATTACATTTTTATTGCCTTATTCCTTTTTAAAGGACTTTATTATACTTTGTACTATGACCATATATAGCATGAATTCTAATTGGTCTTAGTAATTAAAATCCTGAAGTCAGATATTAGGGGGTAAAAGCTAAAAGTTCAGAGAAGTAGAGCAGACCAAAAAATGGTGTCCTGTTTCTACAAGTCCTCAGACTGAATTCCCAGACTGAATGCAACAAGCTCCTATGTCCTCCCGCTTTATATTCTCCCCTCTGCCCAGCCACATTCCTTCCTTTCTCCACCTCCCTAGTGCTGGGATTAAAGGTGTGTGACCTCCAAGTACTGGGATTGAAGATGTGTTTCTGTTTTAGACTGTAACCCAAGGTGGCCTTGAACTCACAGAGATCCATTTGTCTCTGTCCCTTGAGTGCTGGGATTAAAGGTGTGTGCCACCACTGCCTGGCCTCTTAGGCTAACTAGTGCAGCTAGCTCTACACTCTGATCTTCAGGCAAGCTTCATTTGTTACAGCACAAACAAAATATCACAAAAACTGTATATAATCTTTTTTCTTTTCTCTCCCCAAGCCTATTATATTTTTAAACACACTGTAACCCGTTTAGAGGTTTTTAAATCTTGATCTGTCTTTACCGAGCATCTGTATTGTCTTTTGATTGCATGAGACCAATCTTAAATTGTTATGTCGGTGGCAGACAGCACTGCTCACGTTAGTGAATGGTGCTAGCACATGGCGGTTGGTGGCTGTCTCCATCCTGCAGGCAACAGCAAGGAGAAGTATCTCTGTACCCGTGCCTGTGTGAGAGATTGTGGGAACTTGCCACTTGGTTGAGCTCATCGCTTGTGCTGGTGGCTGGCACTTGGCAGGCGACAGTGGTCACTTCCCAGTGGAGCAAGATAGTGACTTATTCACTACTTGCTTCCTCAGCATGCAGGAAAGATTAGTGAGAAGTCCTTTTATCTAGTGATCATTAAGTCTGAAGGCACTAAAGTATGTATAATAAGTAAAACGGATAACTGATAAATGAATCTGTATATATAGAGATATGTATATATCTATATATATAGAGAGAGGGAGGGAGCTTACTGTTATGATATTAATATGGGTAAATGGGAAGGATTATTTATGAAAGTCTTCATTAGGAATAGTGATAATTGAAAACAAGATGAAGATAGTAAACTGTAGAGAAAGGTATAAGAGAGAGGGCTGTAAAGTTAAACAAGTTTGAATCCTGCTTTTAATTACTTAGTTTTGAACTAAAGAAAAGAATTTAAGTTCTTTCATCTTCAGTGTTGTTCTTATTCACAGGTTTCAGTAACTGACCTCATAGTGAATGTTCAAACGCCTGGCATCATCCTCACTGTTTTCTACTAAGTGAGACACTGTAGTGTCTTTTTAAAGAGTCAAAGGAATATTTTTGTCTTTCCTTGGTATGAGGGGAAAATTATTTATATCTGCTTATTTATATGACTTGAAAGAACATTGACTGATTTACATGGCCTAACTGCATGGCCCTTGGGATAGTTAGTGGTGGGAGTACTAGTTTACTGGTATCTAGGCCTTGTATTTCGTTATTTTTAAAATACAATACCCTAATACAAAAATCTAATAAAATAATAGATATACTATATATAATACAAGAATATAAAAAAGAAAAGCTTTTTTAAAATCTACTTTTTCATACCAAATAATATAGAACTATTTGGTCAGGTTTTCTATTTTTACCAACAGTGATAGATAATTTTTTTTCTTTTTTTTTCTTTTCTTTTCTTTTTTTTTTTTATTAAAGATTTCTGTCTCTTCCCCACCTCCGCCTCCCCTTTCCCTCCCCCTCCCCCAAGCAAGTCCCCCTCCCTCATAAGCCCAAAGAGCAGTCAGGGTTCCCTGTCCTGTGGGAAGTCCAAGGACCACCCACCTCCTTCCAGGTCTAGTAAGGTGATCATCCAAACTGCCTAGGCTCCCACAAAGCCAATACGTGCAGTAGGATCAAAAACCCATTGCCATTGTTCTTGAGGTCTCAGTAGTCCTCATTGTCCGCTATGTTCAGTGAGACCAGTTTTATCCCAGGCTTTTTCAGACCCAGGCCAGCTGGCCTTGGTGAGTTCCCGATAGAACATCCCCATTGTCTCAGTGTGTGGGTGCACCCCTCGCGGTCCTGAGTTCCTTGCTCGTGCTCTCTCTCCTTCTGCTCCTGATTTGGACCTTGAGATTTCAGTGATAGATAATTTTAAAAATACTCTTTAACTGCTTTCCAAAAGAGAAATGCACGTGACCAACTAATTCTGTTTTTAGATAGTACTCAAAAGAATTGAAAATTGATACCAATCAGTCTGTTCAGCAGTAGCCGGAAGGTAGCAATAAGTCACATGCTCATCAACTTAAGAATGAATAAGCAAAATATGCCATATACATACAATATTATTCTGTTTAAAACAAAATATACAAACCTTATATGCTAAGTAGAAGCAGCTAAGTATTCCTTACCATCACCACCAAAACAAAAGAGGTTTGGATCCAATTTATATCCAGTATCAATAATAGAAAAAATCTTAGGCATGTAAGAGATTAGTGGTTAGAGTCTTAGTGAAGATGAAGTTTCACATTTGGCATGAAGAAATAGTAAGAAGATGGAGACAATGGTGAGTAAAACTGGTGTTCCAAATGCCATTGATTATACACATACAGATCAGTAACTCTATATGAATTTTATGTTGATGAAAGGACATGCCTTGGTTTTTTTCATTTGACCCTATGGAAGAAGATTGTGGAATTGGATTCTTGTGGAGTATTCTTGGTGTACTTCCACAAAATGCTACAATCAAACCCATGCCGGCTAATTCAGTAGCTGGGAATTTATCAATAAATAGGATGGAAATTGGCTGAATTTCTTTCTTTCATGTATAGTTGCCAATGTTTGCTGAATTGACTTTTGCTCTGTTCATCATTAGTTTTCTGTTCAGTTCTAAGTGAAGTATTTACGTAGTTGTACTTCCAGTTCAGTTATCACTGACCGACACTATCTGACATTCTGTCATTTGATAGGTAGATTGTTGCCAGTAGTAGTTTCTACTTTCTTTTCAGCCATTGTATATTTGTTAAGAAGCTTATTGATAGTTCATAAGCATTTTCGGCAATTGAATAAATTGTACTTTTTGTGAGAGATTTAACTTGAAATCTTTTATCTTTGTTTCTTCTCAGGTTTGAAATAAAATGTGCTAATTTCCGTATGTAAAGGATTAAGGGGTGGGATGCTGTTAAAATTGATGTGACCTTTCAAAGATTTTCCTACTTTGGAAAAGCCCTAAGACTCTAGTATCTTTGTATCAGCATTTGTGTAAGCAATTGTACATACTGCAGTACCTCACAAGGGTGCTGGAGGCTGTATAAGTAAGTGATTGTACATACTGCAGTACCTCACGGGGGGGGGGGGTGGATTGTGTAAGTGTTAGTATTTATTACAGTATAATACAGTGAATCTCAGGTTGGATGTTTGTTTTGATGATCTCATGTATGAAAGTGATTATATTTTATTTCTGCTTTGCATTTTTCATTTTCGATGTATATTAAATCATCACACAGACTTATTTATCTCAGCAGTATTCATGTTTTCTGTCACTGTGTTCATTTCACTGTCACTGTCAACTATTTTAATCCCAATGGCCAGTTCTGGTACTGTTTTCAGGAATGTTTTTCTACTTCGGTGAATAATTTTTTAGAAAGCAATTTAATAAATTGGGAATATGATGAAACATAATGGAAATAATGAAAAGGTACACATTTAAGCAGATAAGAATTTTTAAAATATGAATATGATTTGAATGTCTTTGTACTATAACATACAACCTTTGAATCCATAATAAAATTTCAGTGAAAATATGAATTTTACATTCTAAAATATATTTATTTATGTATACATATGTGTACACACACACATTTTTTTGTCTCAAACTGCCAGCAGCCTTGTGGTTTACTTGAGGAAATGATGGTGACCCAGCCTAGATGTTTAAGTGCTTCAATTCATTGTTTGCAAGTTTCAGTCACTCATACATAACTGTGACTTTTTTTCACATTCCGTGTTTTATAGTGAGGTTGTATATGAACACGGCAGACCCTGAATCCTACGGTGCTCAGGGTCCGTGCTCCTTTGCCTCATGCCTTGTGCTGTAGATTTTCTCCTTTGCCAAGGCTGCCAGACAAACCAGACACTACAGCTGTTGTAGTTTGGGCATCAGCTTCTCTCTTGGTATCAGGGGAAACAATGCAAAAGATAAAGCATGAGCTAGCTATCTCATGGCCAGGGCTCCTGACAGCTGCCCCTGAACATTCTGTTCAGGTCTTGGATGTACAGAATTTAGTGAAGCTTAACTATAGTTTTTATTCTGGTGACATATACTCAGTAAAAAGTGGAGGGGTTTATTATTTGGAAAACTCTTGTTACTGCTTTACAAATCGTCTATAATCTGGCCCTCTTTGTGTTCTTCTTTTGATAGATCTCTTAATTCTTAAATACCGTTTTAGACGTAAATAACACACTAATATTAATGTCCATCAGGAAAGGAGTAACCCTTTAAAAAGCAGTATAATGAGAAGGAGATAGTGGGCCCATTACCCATGTGGTTTGTTTTGTTTTCAAAGGAAGATTAGAGTTACATCCTGGTGCCAAAGAAACATTCATAAAACCGGGTCCGCCCTCCCTCCCTCCCTCCCTCCCTC
>JABTXL010000186.1:9842899-9869722 GCA_025134845.1 Neodon shergylaensis
TTCCTTTCCTTTCCTTTCCTTTCCTTTCCTTTCCTTTCCTTTCCTTTTAAAATAAGAATTGAAAGTAGAACAGTTTTTCTCAGTGTGAGTCAGTGTTAACTATCTTCTTTGGCCTTCTCCCACCCCTAAGTGTTACTCTTCCTTCCACTTTGGGAAATGGCTATGCGCACAAAAGCTTATGGGCTGTTTTTGTGTCTGGCTGAGAATTCTTTGCTCTATTCAACTGGAACTTGCAAATAGGCCAGAAACTGTGGCATTCTGCATTCCTGAGTACAGGAACTTGAGCTTTATAAGCATGCAGGAGGCTCTGGGCTTATCATTCCGCGCTTTTAAGTTAGAGAGCTCTTGCTCTGCAGGTCAGACCTTTACCTGTGGTAACGAGATTTGATAGCTGCGAGTTTCAGCTGTTGTGACCCTTGCTTGACTCTTCCTGTTTAGCTGTCTGGGAATTTTCTAGTGACTGGGACTCGTCATAGCCGCTTGCCTTCCTTAGCTTGGTGTTGTGCCACCTCTCACTCTCTAGGTCCTTGTACAGACTCTGCTCCTGGAAGTTCTATGGACCTCTTTGTTCTTGAACCAACTGAGGAGGCCTGAGGTGTCCTGCAGGCATTTAGTCTTGGGACAACTGCCTTCTAGATGTTGCTGCTTCTGCCTGGGCCTGTAAGTCCAGGGTTTCATCTCTTTGTGTTACTACCTCAACCCACTCTTTCTGTGAAAAAGACAAATAGGCAACATTAAGACTGACCATTCAGCCGGGCGGTGGTGACGCACGCCTTTAATCCCAGCACTCGGGAAGCAGAGGCAGGCGGATCTCTGTGAGTTAGAGACCAGCCTGGTCTACAAGAGCTAGTGCCAGGACAGGAACCAAAAGCTACGGAGAAACCCTGTCTCGAAAATGAAAAAAAAAAAAGACTGACCATTCAGGAACTTTATTGAGCCTAACATTGCAACATGGTGGGAGAAGGAGAATCTCAGACAAACCCAACAATACAGAAGAAACTTATTATATAGCTAGAAAGACATTGAAATGCAGTGCCATTGTCATAATTTTACCATCAGCCTTGCATGTGCATGGCTTGCAGTTCCTCCAACTCCCAACTTAAAACCTTCCACAAGCACCATTCACAAGCTTTGCTTACAAACCAGTCTTGAGTCTCATATTGCACCAATCGTGAGCTGTTAGCTGAAGCACTGGGGAAATGCTCCCCCTTACACACTTGTCCTAACTAAGAATAGTCTCAAGGGGAACAGGGTCACCCAGAGTTCACTGAGGCTTGTGTGGCCTGGAGCACAATCATCCAAATCTCTTCCAAGTTGCTTGGAGTTCTCCTGACTGGAGCGAAGCCTCCTGAGGTAGCAGCTGTTGCAGTGTTTTTGAAGCTGGAGTGGAGTTTCCTCAGAGTGGTGGTGCAGGGCTGCTTTATGCTAATTGTTTTGTTTCCTACAACCATAACTGTATCAGCTTACATTTAGTTATTCAGTTTAACCCCCTGGATAAGTAGTATATAATTAGATAGTTGATATATTGTTGTATGTAATATAAAGTTGGAAAGTCATTGTTTCTCTTAGCTAGAGTGTAGTCTATTTATATTTAATACAACTAGCAATATATTTGGGTTTAAATCTAACATTTCTTTTCCTTTTTTTTCCGAGACAGGATTTCTGAGTAGTTTTAGGGCCTGATCTTGAGCTGTCTCTTGTAGACCAGGCTGGTCTCGAACTCACAGAGCTCCGCCTGCCTCTGCCTGGGATTAAAGTGCTGGGATTAAAGGCGTGCGCCACCACCGCCTGTTTTTATTTTGCATTTTTACCTGAAGTTTTCTACTTTTTTCTCATTGTCTCATTTAAATTAAATGCAGATTTATCTCTATCATGTTTTAATGTTTGTATATTTATTATAATGACATCCATCCTCATTAAAGTCAAATATTTGGTCCTATATTATTTCATAAATTGAAAAACTCTGTCACTGTAGGCAGTTTTTCTTTAGGACTGCCACCTCCCATGTAACCACACAGAGATTCCTTATTAATTATGAAAGCTTGGCCAATAACTTAGACCTGTTTTTAGCTCTTATAACTTAAACTGTCCCATTTCTGCTCACCTGTGCGCTGCCCTGAGGTTCCTTTACCTCTTCTATGTACTTTGCATGCTGCTTCTTCCTCATCTGGCTGGCGCCCTGCCCCCGCCCCACCCTTCTTCCTAGCATTCTCTCTGCCCTGGAAATCTTGCCTAGCCACTGGTCATTTAGCTTTTTTTTAAAAATTAAACCAATCACAGTGTAAAGGAATATTCCATATGTCACTCCCTCTAGTATATATACCATATATGTCACAAGTGTCTTATTTTTATTGTAAATCCTAGAAGATGCATGGTTCTTGAAACGCACACATGCATGCTAGTAATTTTGACACAAGTTTTATAAGCTTTGAACATAATCTCAACACTTGGAAAGTAGAGACAGGAGGATCTCTGTGAGTTTGAGGTGGTTTTTAGCAGGGAAGATAGTTCTAGACCAACCTGGGCAACTTAAGACTATCTCTCAAAAAAACAACAAAAACCGAAAAGAAAACATTTCAGTTCTTTTATTTTATGCATTTATCGCACAGATGATTTTTTTGTTTGGTGTTTATGTTTCCATTTTTGTATATATTCTAAATGTTAATCCCCTCTAGATGTTAAGTATGCCTTTTAGTTCAGCATTGTTGGTTAAATTTTTCTTTTGTTATGTTTTTTGAGTCAGGGTCTTGCTAGTAAGCCGATGTTGACCTGGGACATGCTATATGTCCCAAGCTTGTTTTCAACTTCTCCCCTTCCTGCCTTTCTGTGCCACCCATGTGCTAGGATTACAGGTAAGCTGGGCCTATATCAGGCTATGGTAAACCTGTGTAAATTAGTGTCTAGCTATTCCTAGTTTTACTTTGGGATGCCATCATTTCTTTGTTGAATTTTAAATTTTGAGTTGAATTTTTAAAACAGTGAAAATGTAATTTCTTCTCCTGGCTTCCATAGTTTCTAGTACATTCTGATGTGCTTCCTATATTGCTCCTTTAAAGAAAAAGTCTAGTTGTTTTTATTTTAAAATCATCTTTTTTGTTGTTGTGTTTTGCTGTTTGTGTTTAACAATCTGCGATAGACTTTCTTTTTCTTTTTTCTTTTTTCTTTTAAATTATTTATTTATTTACTATGTATACAATATTCCGTCTGTGTGTATGCCTGCAGGCCAGCAGAGGGACCAGACCCCATTACAGACGGTTGTGAGCCACCATGTGGTTGCTGGGAATTGAACTCAGGACCTTTGGAATGGAAGAGCAGGCAATGCTCTTAACCTCTGAGCCATCTCTCCAGCCCTAGACTTCTTTTTCTTAACATTGCCTGAGAACTGAGTCTTTGAGAAGCCAGAAACCAAAGCACCTCAGTACATTTTCTCAATTTTTGTTTCTATTATTTCCTGGTTTGTCTTTTCTCTGACTGTATTTGAAAACTCTTTAGAACTTGGACTTACGTCTTTTTCTATTGTTGTTTTGAATGTTGGCACATAAGAAGAATTTAGGGGTATTAGTGGTCTGGGATCATGTTAATTAAGCTTTAGGATAGAAGTTTTCCCAGTCTCCTAGATAGCACAAAACTTGTGTGAGGTATTTGAAGCCCCTTCCTCCTCTTTTCCACCATCACCGAGGACTGACTGTAGGGACCACCACACTCTACCACAGAGCTGTGTATCCCCAGCCCCCCCCCCCCCCCCCCCCCCGTGACCTTCTCACTCCTACTACCACTGTGAAAATTTTCAGGGTCTTGATCAAAGCCGTAGCTGCTTTTGTTTGCTTGCTTGCTTGTCCTTTAGTGTTCGAGGTTGTTAGTCACACTAGCTGGCTGCAGCCACCTTCTTCCCAGTGCTTCATGTTAAATATTGCCCATGTTTGTTTCTTCTTACTTTTGGTGCAGTAAGTGTCACTATTCTCCATGCCTTAGGGTGTTTTTTTGCTTTTTTGTTTGTTTGTTTGTTTTGTGTTTTGTTTTGTGCATTTATTTAGAGTATGTGTGTGCACAGGCATGCATATATCCATCACAAAGCCACATCAGAGGACAACTTGAAGGAGTCAGTTCTTTTCCCCATGTGATTTCCAAGATTGAACTCAGGTTGTCATCTTAGTGACTGAGTCTTTTCACTGGCATGGGAAAATCTTGTAAAATGCATAGTTATGTATTTTTAGCTTTGCCCAATAAGAAGATGGCACTAAATGACCTACCTATTCTGCCATCTCTTGATAAAAATAGCCATTTTAGGGCTGGAGAGATGCCTCAGAGGTTAAGAACATTGCCTGCTCTTCCAAAGATCCTGAGTTCAATTCCCAGCAACCATATGGTGGCTCACAACCATCTGTAATGGGGTCTGGTGCCCTCTTCTGGCCTTCGAGCATACACGCAGACAGAATATTGTGTACATAATAAGTGAATAAATAAATAAATATTAAAAAATAGCCATTTTAGACCTTATGCTTATTTAAAAATACCTTGCAAGGCTTTTTTTTAAATCCATATTTCAAGTAACACTGAACTCTCTTACTAGATCATGGTCTCTACTTTCTATGCAGGATAGCCTCTCATTACCTATTTTGAAAAGCTTGAAGTGTAGAACTCAGTGGGAAGGTACATGTGTGTACTTGTTGGTCTGTTTTTATCAGATTTTCTGTTCCTAAGATGATTATGTATTGATTTACCAATATGATGGTATGGGAAATGATATTGGAATTTAGTGTTTTCTGGCAACGTACAGTCTTTTCTGCTGATTTTATAGGTATTATGTAAATATTGTTAATAGTTCATAGTTTATAAGAAAACCATTTGGATTTAATTTCTGTGTGTGTGTGTGTGTGTGTGTGTATGTTTTCAAGATAGGTTTTCCCTGTGTAGCTCTGGCTATTTTGGAACTCACTATGTAGACCAGGATGGCCCTGAACTCTTGAGATCCACCTGCCTCTGCCTCCCAAGTGCAGAATTAAAGGTGTGCACCACCACTACCTGACCCTTGAATTTAATTTTTATAGCTTTAAAATTTTTTTTATGTGCATGAGTTTTGACTGCATATACTCATGTGCACTGCATTGTGCTTGGTGCCCGTGGACTCCAGAGAAGGTGCTACATCCACTGGAATTGCCATGTGGATGCTAAGAACTGAACCCTTAATTACCAAGTCATTTCGCTAGCTCCAGGACTTATGTTGATTATTTTTATGTGTGTGCATGCATGTGCGTGTGTGTGTGCAAGTAAATAACACATGTGTCGGGGTGCCTGTAGAGGCTAGAAGAGAGTATTAGATCACTTGGAACTGAAATTCTAGATGTTTGTGAATCAAACTCCAGTCCTCTGGAAGAGTAGCAAGAGCTCTTAATCGCTCAGCCCTCTCTCTAGCCGTGCATTCAATTTTTTACTATTTTGTAGCCACATAATCTGTAGTTAATGATATTTTTTAATACACTCAAAATGTCTGTTTAAATATTTAAGTACACTTTCAATTGAATAAGATAACCTCATTTAGAATAGCATGTGGTAAATGTTTGTTCTTCTGACTCAAGAATTACACATAAAAATCTAATTATCATTGTAAAATCAGGGCCATTTCTCTTGGCTTTGCTGGATAGCAGTTAATTTATAAGTCAGTTTTATTTGGTAACAATACTTACAGCTTGCATGAAAATGAATGTGAAGTTTCTCATAGAAATGCCATTCCGTTCTCTAGGTTGATTTCCAGTGTCCACTTTGCCTTCCAGTAAATTCTAGAATCACAGTTATATTCTTCCTAATGCTAAAGGTGTTTTAAATGTCTCCTAGTTAATATATCTTTTCCTTTCTCTTCTTTGTTTTTATTTGTTGTTTGATTTTCTGTCTTTGGTTTTGTTGCTTTGTTTTGTAAGTGAATTGGGCAAGCAACATCTCCAGGTGGCTGCATCTTGTTAATCCCTGCCTCAAAGAATATATAGTCAATTTCTAGATGGTACGATTTGATTTTGCTCAAACACTTATTTCTGTTGGTGGCAGGGCCTCTCTACTCTTGAGTTCCCATGTCCTTTGTTTAGAAAGAAAATATTGGTGAATCAAATATTCATTGGGTATTTCTCAACTTACTGGAAGTATCTTGTTTAGTTTTGCTTCTTATTTTTATTGAATTCATTTAATATTTTCAGTTGATGAAATACTGGCCCTTGAGATGCTACAGTTGTTTGTCATGCATGTGGCATGTTTTGGACCCTTGGCGTCACCTTATGAATCATGATTTAGTGCTTCCTTAGTCACTGTGAGAAATAAATGGACCTCCACTTCAGACTGTCTGGAGTGGCATAACTTCACTGGAAATCAGTAAATGAGGGTAGCTCTTTCCTTAGTTGCCCATGCTGGCACCTTCAACTTTACTTTGTTCTGTTCATTATCTACTAAGATGCTTTGTCAAGAATCAGCTTTAAATGCTCATTCTTTTTTTTTTTGTTTTGTTTTGTTTTGTTTTTCGAGACAGGGTTTCTCTGTGGTTTTGGTTCCTGTCCTGGAACTAGCTCTTGTAGACCAGGCTGGTCTTGAACTCACAGAGATCCGCCTGCCTCTGCCTCCCAAGTGCTGGGATTAAAGGTGTGCGCCACCACCGCCCGTCATTCTTTTTTTAAAAAATTAAAAAAAAAACTTTCTTTTTGTATTTAAAATGGTGTGTGTGTGCACATGTGCACGCGTGAGTGCTTTTTAGTGCAGATGTCCACAGAGACTTGTGAGCCACCTGGCATGGATGGCTTGGAACCCAGCTCAGGATCTCTGTAAGAATGGTATGTGCTTTATCCACTGAGCCGTCTCACACCCCACAGTGTCTTGTTCTTAAGTCAGTAGCATTTCAGACTGCTGTGCAGAGCTGCACATTATTCTACTAAAGTACCCTGGGCCTTGAGGGAGATAACAGTGGGAGCGGAGGGATAGACAGGATTTGGTTCAGTTCCTTTTACCTCTTTACAGTCTGTACTTTCCAGCAGAGGGTTCTGTACTCCTAAGTTTTACTCTGCCCTCAAGGGAACAGGTGCTAATTAACAAGATTTAAAAACAGAAAACATGAATGGGTAATGAAAGTATCAGTTATGATTTAAAACGTTTATATTACTAGGTACTATTTATAATAAAAGTATTATTAGATGAACAGGTTCTCAACAAGTGAGAAGAAACTGCTGTTGGGTCCACTACCAACCCCCTTTTACAGAGGACCAATAGCCTTAGAGAAAGATTCTGTCTCTTGACAAGCTATTGGAGCTGAAACAATAACCTTGAAGATCATTATTTGTCCCCTGCTACTAATATCACAAACAAGCAGTTGTCTGTAAAGTGGTCTCAACGTACTTGAACCATCTTTTTAAAAATCATGTTTGTTGGGATGCTTAGAGTCATGCATTCAAACTCAAATCCCAGTTTGTTTTTATAGTTTTATGGCTCAATCTGTAGTGTACATTATAAATACTACAATACAAACTACCATTCTTTTCTCTCCTAAATTACTGTCAGTTATTTCTGAAATTTAAAGTAGTTCGACTTAGTGATTCTACATTATGCTTGAGAGAAATCTTGTTACTTTTCACTTCGTGCTGGGTACATAGCTTCTGGAAAGTGTCCTAATATGATGACTTTTAAAAGGGATGAGTGTAAGAAAATAGGATGAAAGCAATGAAATAGTTAGAGCAGTTTCCAGATCGGAACGAGAGAAAAACAACTGAGAGTTAGTTTTGTAAAAGTAGCTACTTGATAGAAAAATTCAGAGGTGAGTTTATTTTTTTCTAGATAGACTTTGCTGACCATATAGTTATGTTAGTCTATTGCATCTTGTGTGCACAAGAGAATACTTGAGCTTGTATTGATTAGCACTGATATGCTTTTATAGTTTGCTTACTATTTGTTTAAAAATTATTTAGAAAATGTTTTTTATTTAATGACCTGGAGTAGTTTTGAAAGAAGGAGTAAATAAGTAAATTAGAAAGAACCAGTCGCAGAAGCTTGAGTCAGACTATACTGTCTTGTGATTTCTTACCCCTGTTCTCCTTTCCCCTTGGGTTTTAAATGTATTGTTAGACTTTTTTTTTAAAGTCCTTTGGGTTTTTTTTTTTTAAAGAAATGTAAGTAAATTTTATCTTTTGCAATAATTGAGAAATTAATCATACCTTTATGAAGCTTATGATGGGTGCATTTTACTATAGAGTTATATTTCATGTACTTTTGTCAAAATCCCACGTAGAACTTTCAGCCTGTAAAGAAGACCCTTTTCTAAAACCGCCTGTACCACCTTACCACCTCCTGTCTGCTTCTCTACTCATGAGGCTGCTGCTTGCAGCTAATTTCAGCATTGCTTCAGAACATCACCTCAGGTTGTCTCTCTGCTGCACCTCCCCTCCGTTCTGTTTCCTTATTTCCTTCCCCTTACTTCTTCCTCCCCTTTTCTCCCTCCCAGTTACTTTGATTTGCTCTTCCCACTCCCATCTTTATCCTCTTTGTTCCTCTCCTCTCCTAGTCCTCTTTTGTTTCTCTTACCTGCTCCTTTACCCTGGCTGCCGCCTATCTACTTAATGTCTGTCTCCAGGTATTTATTCTACTACTACTATTTGGGTACCATCTCAAAAAATCCTAACTTTTCTTCTTTTTCTAAAAACCACCACCAACAAAAACCATCTTGAAGATTTATCACTTTACTTGGGTCCTCACTCCTGCCTGCTGGACTCCTCTTGCACAGCCTTCTATCCTAGTATAATGAAAAAGTAGAAACTCAACTTACAATTCTTTTAAATTGTTCTTACTATTTCAAAATAATTCAAAACTCTTCTTTATTTCTAGTCTTAGAAGAAACATCTTCTTTACATGTGTCTGTTCTTTTCTTGATAAAGAAAATTCTGAGTAAAACATTTTCTCTAAAAATTCGTAGTTAATAGCAATAATTGTCAGCATTTGTTGTAGACACATTAACTATTTTTCTTTGCATATATCTACTTATTACATTATAAAAATTAGAATACTATATTTTCTAACTTTTATTATCCTACACATTCGTATTATTAAGTATTCTTTACAGCATCATTTTTATGGGCTCCATAGATCTATCATCCATAAAATTTAATATATCGGTTCCCTATTAGGCAGCTACTCTGGTTTTAATCCTTAAAAATGTTAATGGAATTTGGGAATACATCTTTGATTATACTATGCAATACATTTTCTTTTTTTTTTTTGTCTTGTAGCATTTTGTTGCTTTTTGCCTAAAAAGTTTGAAACTTCTAGTGAGATAGTGAGAAATCTTTCTTTGTTGATTGTCTACATGCTGAGAAAATTATTCCTTATTCCTTACTATTGTGTTAACTGTAGTACACATTTATACATGTAACTATTGTATATATTAATTTAAACGTTCTTCAGTTAAAAATTACTTTGACCAGTATAGTATAATATAAAAATGATTTCTCCCAAATGATTATCTTAGTATGAATGATTGAAATGCTATTTCTCACATATATTTGAAATATTTCATTTTTATACTAGACATCTGATTTGTTATGTACTATTCTAGGGGTTCACCTTTTCCTGTTTCAACTATTGTAACTTTAAATCAGTTTATCACTTTTATTTATTTAAGTTTTTTGAGACAGGGTTTCTCTGTGTAGCCCTGGCTATTCGGATAACTCACTCTATAGACCAGGCTGGTGTTAAACTCAGAGAGATCCGTCTGCCATTGCCTCCCAAGAGCTGGGACTAAAGTCATGTACCACCATGCCTTATTATTTAATTTTAGTTAGCCCCTGTTTTGGCTAGTTTTATGTCAGCTTGACACACGTTAAAGTCATCTGAGAGGAGGGAGCCTTAGTTGAGAAATTGTCTCTATAAGAACTGTCTGTAAGCAGGCAAACTTGTAGAGCATTTTCTTAATTAGTAAATGATAGGGGAAAGCCCAGTTTGTGGACACCTGGACTGGTGATCCTGGGTTCTATTAGAAAGCAGTCTGAGCAAGCCATGAGGATCAAGGCAGTAAGCAACACCCCTCTTATTCTTTGCATTTTGACCAATTATAGAGCTTTTAGTTGCCTATGTGTGTTGCAAAAAGAAGCTTCTTTCTGGGTGAGAACTGCTTTTGCCTATGGATAAAAGAATAAATATTTAGAATGTATTTAGTAGCTATATTGATTTAGGAAAATAGCAGTGTTAGGTTCTCCTAGGGTCTATGACCTCTCCAGTAGTTCTTAGCTGGCTGGGTTTGCAGTACCACTCATAAATTTCTTTTTAAGTTTAGTTAGACAGCTGCTTTTTACCTCAGGATGTAAGTGGCATTGTTGTATCATTAGGATGTTTTGTCAAGCCCATCATCATTGTGGTTTGCATTCATACCTTATAGCTGGATAGGACTATTGATTACTTTTTTCCCTTGTCAGCTTACATGGCACCTTCTGAGGAAAGCTAACCCTGGGGGAGAAGGCTTCCATGTTAGTACCAGTTCAATTCCTCCAAGAACTGTTTCTGAACTGTGTGGTATTTTATCTTCAGTAATCGAGTGTTTTTATGACACACAGAGAAATATACCACAATTAGAGAGCTTCTGGTTACCTCCAAGGTATGTATGCCACTACTGTATCCTTAAGGATATCCTGCCATGCTGATCATTGTTGTAGTTAATGTACATCGTAGCTAGGTATGTCTGTTGGCTGCTTCCTTCCCTTGGAAGCCTGCCATGGTATCTTCTGGTTCTATGAAAGGTAGACCACAGAAAAGAGGCTTTTGGGTCAGATCTGGCCTGTGTACAAAGTACATTATGTCTTCAGCAGTAGGGAATTACTTACCTTCAGCCTCTGGGACGCAAGCAAGGGAAACAGCAATAGCCTATAATGTTTTGGAAATCTCATGTGACCAGCAGCTAGATAGGGGATTTCAAATACCTGGTGTTAAGGTTTTTGTTAAATAGTTTATGATTTATGGGGGATGGGCATTGGCAGCTCAGGTAGGAAAAGTTCATTTAAACTGTATATCTATATGCATACACAAAGACATAGTTTTAGGTAAGCAGATAATAGGATTCTTTATGACTTTTCCAGACATTCTTGCAGTTATTTTATCCTTCAACTTCCTTCTCCTTCTGTATTGACCTCCCCAAACTCAAATTATTTTCTCCCATTTTCCTATTTCCCTCTTCAAATTCCTTGTACACTGCTGTTCCCCTTTCTACTCTCTTCCCTAGGTCCCTTTATACTTTAGTTTTTGTGGTTATTCCTAGTTGCATATTCACCTGAGCATTTGAAACTGGAAACCAAAATTGAGAGGGTACATGCGACATTTGTCTTACTGGATTTGGACTTCCTGACTCAATAGGATCCTTTTTACTTCTACCCGCTTATCTCCAAAATTTGTGGTTTTATTTTTCTTTCTGAGTAGTATCCTATAGCTTATATGTACCACATTTTCATTATCCATTAGTCTCTTGAAGGGTGTTTGTGTTGTTTTCGTTTCCTATATTGTAAATGAGCATGGATGAGCAAGTAACTGGAGTGTGATGTCAAGTCCTTTGAGCATGTGCCAAGGAATGGTATAGCTGGGTCACATGGTAGATTTATTTTTAGCTATTTGAGATTTTTTTTTCTACACTTGTTTTCAGAAGGACTAGACCAGTCTGTACTCCCACCCACAGTGAATGGGGGTCCCCTTTCACTTTCCCCACGTCCTTTCCAGCATGTTTAGTTGTTTTCTTATCTTTGCCATTCTGACTGATGTAAGATTAAATCTCAAAATTGTTTTGATTTGTTTCTGTCATTGCTAGGGGTTATGAATACTTTTAAAGATATTTCTTAGCCATTTTTTGTTGTTATTTTTTGAGAACTCTCTATTCAGATCCCAGGTCCTTTTTCCCCAAACATATCTTTTATGTTTTGATTCTTTATTTTTTGAGTTCTTACATATTCTAAATATTAATCCTTTGTCAGATGTATAGCTAGCAAAGATTCTCTTCCATTGTGTAACCTTCATCTTAACACAATTGCTTGTTTCTTTAGTTCTGCAGAACTTTTTAGTTTTATAAAGTCCTACATGTCAATTATTGGCCTCAATTCTTGAACAAAGGCGTTCCTAATTAGAAGGTCCTTTCCTTCACCTATGTTTTATAGAGCATTGCCTTTGGGTTCTTCTAGAAGTTTCAGTGCTTCACATTTAGGTCTTCGATTCATCTGGGGTTAGCTTTTGTGCAAGACATTAGATATGGATCTAATTTCGTTCTTCTGTGTGTAGACATCCAGTTTTGCTGGCCCCTTCTGACTTTTGCTGAAGATGCTTTCTTTTCTCCAGTGTATGTTTCTGACATCCTTGTCAATACCGGATGGTTATAATTGCATGTATTCATGTTTAGGTCTTCTGTTTTGTACCATTAATCTGAATGTCTGTTTTTGTATCAGTACCATATTGATTTTATTACTGTGCCTCTATAATGTATTTTGAAGAATGAAATGACCAGTCTCCTCAGCATTGTTCCTTTTGCCTGGGTTTGCTTTGACTATTCAGGGTCTTTTGTGGTTCAGTGTGAATTTTAGTATAGTTTTTTTCCTTTCCTATTTCTATGGAAAATGAGATGGGGATTTGATTCAATTGCATTAAATCTTTATGTGGCTTTTGGTCAAATGGTCATCTGATAATATTCTCCCAGTCCATGAACTTGAGATATTTTATCATTTCTAGCGTTTCTATCTCTTTCTTCAGAAATATGTCATTTTCATTGTAGAGGGCTGGATCCTATTATGAAACAAACATACAGACAACTTTCATAGCTCATCAGTACCTGGAAGGGATACAAATTGCCATTTCATGTGGTTTATTTAACCTAGTTTCTCTTGTACTCCCCACTATACCACTCTCTCAAAAAGTGTTTTGTAAGAATAATCTGTGAATCCTTTAAATTTCTATAAATAGTACCCAAGTTTCTGAAGTCTTCTAATTAATAATTGATTCTGGAAACTACTTTACTTTTTTTCTTAGAAGTTTATTTATTTTAGTCTCAGGAGTAGAGATAGCTGTGAGTCCTGCTATCTTTTCCTGCCATGTTTCAGAAGGCTTCATATGAAAATACTTCTCTTCCATCACACAGATTGACTGACTGAAAGATTAATCATGAATTGTATTACTCTCTGTGCTTTTGTGCATGGAATAGGATTGCAACATAATTAAAACTTTGTTGACAGAGGTTTCTGTCCCTCCTGGTCCCACAGCTGTTCAGTCCCCAAGAAACATACAGAGGTCTACATTAATTTTAGAATGGCTGGCCTATTAGCTCAGGCTTCTTATTAACTCTTATAACTTGCATTAACCCATAATTCTTGTCTGTGTTAGCCACATGGCTTGGTACCTTTTATCAGTGAGGCATTCTCATCTTGCTTCCTCTGTATCTGGGTGACGACTGCAGATTAAGCTTTTCTTCTTCCCAGAATTGGTCACCCTGCTTCTATTTCCTGCCTGGCTATTGGCCAATCAGCATTTTGTTAAACCAGTAGAAGTGACAAATCTTACAGGGTACAAGACCATTGTCCCACAGCAAAAGTTGTTTTAGTTTTTCCAGTGTTTAAGAAAGAAAATATCCAAATTGCATTATGGTTACAAAATATACATTATGAGATATATGATGTTAAATTTAATTTTATTTTCTATGTGATTTGATATTTGATTAGTCAAATCTTCTGAAACCCTGTCCAGCTTTTCTAATTAATTTATTAGATATAACTAGAAGACTAGTACCTTTTTCTACATTCTTTATAATGTTAGTTGGTGCTGTTTTAAATGAGCAGTTGTCTCTATTGTGTTGATCATAATATGTGCTTTCTTAGCATGCTGAGGATGGAAACTGATTCTGACCTGTGCTAGGCAAGTCCTCTACCACTGAGCTAAGCCTCAGCACTCACAAATAAAGGCTTAAACTGAAAAGTACCATTGAATTCTATATTAATTTGATACCTTGTTTTTGTTGGTGTGTGTCTTTTAAAACCTCAAAGTCTGCTCCCAGTTTCACACCGCCTCCACAATTCCTAATCCTTCACAAACCAGGGACCAGATATTCAAACATGTGCCTATGGGGACATTCTCATTCAGGCCACCATATTTCTAGCTCATTTGACTCATGGCCACATCAATACAAAATGCAGCAACTTCAAAAAATCACTATAGTTTTTCAGTCTCTACACTGTTTAAAACTCAAAATTTTAAAGCCTCTATTGAGACTCAGGGCAATCTCTCAGTTCTAAACTCTTATAAACTCAAAAAGCAAATCACATACTTCAACATACAGTGGCACAGAATATACATTCTCCACTCCAAAAGGGAGGAATATGGGCTTAATAAGAGAATACTGAAGCAAAGCAAGGCCAAAACCAAGCAGAACAAACCAAATACTACAGCTCCATGTCTAATGTCAGGGGGCTTAAATGACTTGTGGCTTGCAGCCTACTTCTCTCAGTCTGATTCTGTCCCGTCTGCAGCTCTCCTAGGCAAACATTCTTTTATCATCTTGAGGTCTCTAGCACTATCTAAACTTCATTTTCAAAGTTTCATGTAATGACACTCCCCTTACATATGCCTAACCTTAGTGGCTCACTATTAATGTGGAGGGAGAGTCCACAACCCTTTACTCATGTATCTTTCCTGACTCTAAAGTGAGAAATGCATGTGAATACTGCCAAGTTTGGCTCCCCATTTAATATGAAGCCTGGCTTCCCCTCCTTGAATCACATTTGCAGTACATTTTCTTTGTTGTTGCTTTGTAGGAGCAGCAAATTCTTGAGCGCCCCCCCTTTTTTTTTCTCAAGTTGGAAGCTGACAGGGTGGTGTCTTGGGCTAGGGCCATCTTCTCTTTATTCCAATTGAGATCAGGCCTCTCCTTAATTTCATGATGCTTGTTCTCTCTTCAAACTTTTTCCCCCCTATAGGGTAATATATTTGAATACTTAGTCCCCAGTTGGTGTAACTGTTTGGAAGGTTTAGAAAAGTGGGGCCTCATTGGAGGAGGTGTGTCATCGGGTGTGGAGCTAGAGATTTCAAAGCCCATACCATTCCTAGTTAGCTCCCCCCCCTCCCGCTTGTGCATAAGGATGTAAGCTCTCAGTAACTGCTCTAGCACAGTGCCTGCCTGCTGCCATGTTCCCCACCATGATAGTCCTGGACTCACCCTTTGAAGCTGTAAGCACCAATAAACTCTTTCTTTTCAAAGTTGTCTTGGTCATTTTATCTTTTCACATCACTAGAAAAATAACTGAGACATCTACTTGCTCTTTTTTATTGAGTATCTGCTTAAGAGTGATTACTAATAACCATACCATAGTGTCAATATATGCTTTCCTTGAATTTTCTGTCAAAGAAGTCAGCCCATTATTCTTCCAATTTAATCTCCGGCAAATTCTTAGGACAAGGGCAATAAAGCAGCCATATTCTTTGCCAGAGTATCACAAGAAAGGTCTGTAGCCCAGTTGTTAATACTGTTCCCCTCTGAAACATATTGAGTCAGGCCTCCATAGTCCACACTGCTCTCAGCACTGCTGTCTTCCAAACTTTTACTAGGATGTCCCACTAAGCTCTGCTTACAGCATTCAACCACTTTTCTAGTCCAAAGTCTCAAAGTTTTCCACATTGCTCCAAAAACCACATGGTCATTTTCAAACTACCATGCTCGTTATACTTCACACTTTCCTTCAGGTCATGAAAGTGCATGGTGTAAAGAACCACCTGTAGGAAATTAGTGTCAAGTCAAGGAATAGATGTCAGTGGTCTGAACTTGGTTCTGTTTGCCTGATCAGTTATTGTCATCTGGATTCTGTAAGTTTTGAGGTGAATATATACTATACCAAGCAGATTACTGTAAGAGCTCAAAATATACTTGCTTGATCAATATTAACTGTTCAAGTTATGTTACTGAGAACAAGAAGAGAATGTTCCATCCTGCATTTGTAGTTTAATGAGTGGACATGTTGATCTGTTGAATAGACTTACTGTCATATTGGGAAATGCAGAGAAGTTAGCAGAATGGGGACAGTAAAGTACTTGTTATACAAGTAGGTGGACTTGAGTTGGAATTGCCAGCATCCACATAAAAAATCTTAGCATAGTGACCTATACCTGTAATCCCAGATCCGAGTAGGCAGAGACCAGAGGAACCCTATTGCTCACTGGGTAGCTAATCTTTTAGTGAGGTCCATGTTCACTAAGAGACCCTGTCTCTAAAAAATGAGGTAGATAGCAACAGAGGAAAACAACTGATACTGACCTATGACACACATACACACACACACACACATACATGCGTGCGCACATATTCATCATGTGGACACTCAAGAAATACATATGCACTTCGAATTCACATACAAACTGAAAATATGATTTGGCTATTGAAATAAAACTGTGGGAGGAAGAGGTAGGGAGATATCTGAGTTCGAGGCCAGCCTGATCTACAGAGAAAGTTCTAGCACAGCCAGGAATACACAGAGAAACCTTGTCTTAAAAAACAAAATCCAAACAAAAAAAAAAAAAGGAAGGAGAGCTGTGTTTATGTTTCTACTATGTTCTCTCATTTGTTAAGTATCTTTCATTTCCTAGAAGTAAACTCATAGTGTCTTAGTCCGGGTTTCTATTGTTGTGAAGAGACATCATGACCACGACAACTCTTGTAATGGAACGCATTTAATTGGGCCTGACCTACAATTTCAGAGGTTTAGTCTATTATCATTCTGGGAAGCATGAAGGCACACAGGCAGACTTAGTGCTGGAATTTGAACCTGGATCCTCTGGAAGAGGAGCCATTGCTCTTAACCTCTGAGCCATCTCTCCAGCCCTGCTTTTGTCTTTTTGATCAAAGTTAAACTGTAATTACTATATTGTGTACAGGTGGGAAAAATGACCCTTGTCTTGTTTCTGATTTTAATAGAAATGCTATTAAGTTCTCCTGTTAGTATGATACTGACTTTAGGATTTTAGTTTATTGCCATTAGGATATTGAAATATGCTCCTTCTATCCCTAGTTTCTGTCTGGCTTTTGTCAAGAAGGAGTGATAAATTTTGTCAAAAGCCTTTCCTGAATCTTCTGAGATGATCTTGTCTTTCCTGTCTTTGAGTCATTTTATTTGATCATTACATTTATTGCTGTACGTATGTTGAAACATACCTCCATTTTCATAATGAGGCCAACTTGATCATATGTTCTTGAGTTAAGATTTGCAAGCTTCTATTGAGAAATTTTACATCTATGTTCATCAGATTTTGTATGTTCACCAGAGTTTCATCTGTATGTGTCTTTATCTTGTTTTGGTATTTGGGGAAAACTAACTTCTGTTGACAGATGTTTGTGCTCCACCTGGTCCCCTGTCTCCTTTGGCAGCTACACGGTGTCTCTCTAACTCTGCCTTCTTTTCTCCTCTATCTCTTTGGAATTCTCACCTTGCTTCTTTATTAACAAATGGTAATAAAACATATTCACAGCATACTAAGAGGAATCCCACACCAAACTTCAAAAAAGCTTGACAGCATCCTGGTTTTGTCTTGTTTTTTTAATGTTTTATAAGTAGTTGGTGTTCTCACTGGACAATGGTGGCGCACGCCTTTAATCCCAGCACTCTGGAGGCAGAGGCAGGTGGATCTCTATGAGTTCGAGGCCAGCCTGTTCTACAATAGCTAGTTCCAGGACAGGCTCCAAAGCTACAGAGAAACCCTGTCTCAAAAACAAAAACAAAAAAATTAAAAAACAAAACAAAACAAAAAACCAGTTGTTCTCTTTAAAGGTCTTGTAGACTTCAACAGTGAATACATCTGGACATGGCTTTTTAATGTTTATTTCTTACTGCTTCAGAATTATGGCTTGCTATAGGTCTGTTTAAAATGCTTATTGTTTCTTGACTTAACTTTGTTTGATAGGGCATATGTGTCTAGAAATTGATGTTTCTTTTAAATTTTCTAGTTTTTTGTATTATGAATTTTTAAGTATATGTAATACTGGATATATAATGTCTTTACGTCTCTAACATTAAATCAGTCTTTGTTTTGGGTAATTTAGCAAATGGTTTGTTTGTTAATCTTATTTATCTTTTCAATGACTTCATTAATTCTTTTAATTTTTTCATTTGCATTTTATTAATTTCTACCCTGTTCTTATTTTATTTTCCTTCAGTTTATTGGTTTTGAGTTTGGCTTGTTGCTTTTCCAAGGCCTTTAGGTACATCACTATTGGACTTCTCTTTTCATTTCAGTGTGAACACCTGTTGTTTGTAAGTCTGATCCCTCAACTTCATTATTGGGTTGTAATATTGAGATCATTGGCATTCAGAGTTGTGTTGGATGGGTTTCTGTAATGTGGTGGTTATTACTTTAGCTTCACAGATTTGCTACTTAGAGAGATGTATTCATTCCTGTCATTATTGTTAATTTTATAGTACTTTTTGTTTTCCTGTTTCATGTTTGCTTTAGCATCATTTATTCTTTCCTATAGCCTCCTTCAGTTGTCTTCTGTAGAACTGCCATAGAGACCCTACATACTTTTTTTTTCTTTTAATCTTGTCTTTATTGTGGAAACTTCACTCTCTTTTTCTTGTGAGATAAAGTTTTGTTGGGTGTAATAGTCTGGGTTGTAATTACTGTCTTTGGAGCTTGTAAAGCCTAATTCCAAGCCTTCCTGGTATTTTTGTTATTGTTATTTTAGTTTTGCCTCCACATTTATGTGTGTGTGGTTTTTTTTTTTTTTAATTATGTATACAGTGTTATGTCTGCCTGCAGGCCAGAAGATATGGTTGCTGGGAATTGAAACCAGAACCTCTGGAAGAACTGCCAGTGTTCTTAACCTCTGAGCCATCTCTCCAGTGCCACATTCATGATTTAATAAAGACTTTTGTATTTTGAGAGATCAGATCCCCAGTAAGGCTGTTCACAAAAGTAATCCATAGTATCAAGTTTTTAAAATATATATTAAGACTATTATAGAATTTCCTAGAAAATGTATTTGTTAGGGAAACAGCTATTGAAATCTTGTATGAATGAAGACAAGCTCCTTCCACAACAGGCAAATACTTTGGATATAGTTATTAAAAACTGTCTATCTTTGCATTGGTAGGTAGTAAAGAGGTATCAAAATAAAAGCAAAAATTACAGGGTGTAAGAAGATTTTTTCATCAGGACTGTCTGCTCCCCAATAATGGCACAGATACTTCTTATTAATTTGAAAATTTGGCCAATAGCTTAGGCTTGTTTCTGACTAGCTCTTATAACTCAAATAAACCCATTTCTATTAATTTACTTTCTGCCTAGTGGCTTTATTACCTTATCTCTGTAATGCTCATCCTGCTTGCTTTGGTATCCCTGATTTCTCTGTTTCTTCCCCCCAGTGGTCTCTGTGCCTTTAAATTCTGCCTGACTCTTCAGCGTTTTATTAAACCAATCAGAGTGACACATTTTCACAATATACAAAAAGAGAAAATAAAACCAAAGGCAGGGTAATTATGAATCAACTCACACAGGCAAGACAAGAGGAGGAGTAACAGGGAGAAATGCTAATACTGCTGATGGGTATGTTTACTCTGTTTCAAACATTCCAGGAGAACCTATTTGTGTTGTTTTTATTTTATCTGGGTTTGTTCCTTCTTAATAGCCCGAAGGTCATGACCTTTAAACTTTCTAGACATAGAAGATTCCTATTGTCCACTCAATATATATTTCCTGGTACACAGTAACATTTACTGGGTATCACAACACACAAGTGGAAGATGGCATGCTGGGTTATGTTCTGTCATAATAATCTCACTGAAAATTATAGTCTCAAGTAAATGAGCTGAGTAGAGGTGACAGAAAGGTATTGTAACACTGGCCTGCCCACCCATCTTCCCTGTAGATCCTTTCACAGCTACTTTACCTCAGCAAGGTTAATATCTAAAATTTAGTCCGAAATCGTCCTTAGCAGCCCAAACATTTCTTTTGTTACCCTACTCCATAGTTTTATGTCTAAATTTATGCATATTCTTTCTATGGTAACTTGGTTAACAACAAGAAGAATCAGCTTGATGTATGTGGGACTGTCTATTCTCAGTCATTCTCTCATTCTTTTAGACTGTAAACTACTGTTTGGGACATCTCCAGGATCAAACTGAAGACGCTCTACCTGTGCAGTAGAGATGTGTTAGGCTCATTAGTTATCAAAGTTCTGACCTATTTGAGCTTAAATGAAGAACTTGGGATGGGTGAAAGGAGATAATTTAATTCCTTATTTTTCAGGCAGTAAATTGGTATTATTTTTGCAGTTATTTTAAATTTTTTTCATTGAGATGCAGATTATATCAAGGAAGACAAGTTCCTTGAAATAAAATGCCACTGCTTGCTAAGGGCTCACACTTTATTATGTATTGCTTCCACCTGTTTGTACAGTTTCAGAAGTGTGGCTTGATTACATGGGAAAAAACTTTTCTTTTTCAAATGTTAACTGATAGCTTGTAACTTTTCAAAACTTTTGACTGTTGTAAGATGTCAGTCATTTGAGTATGACGGGGTGGGTTTCAATGGTAGAGTGTCTTTCTTTCCCACCCTGGAAGCCCTACCCCCTAACTTTCAGAGAGACCTAGAAGGGGAAAATAAACTAGTGACAGTTTTCCATGTAGTTTTTAGAGTTTTTTTTTAAAAGATTGATTTATTTTATGTTATGTGTGTATATGTTATCTGTATACATTTTTATGCACCATGTATGTGCCTACAGATGGCTGTGAACGATTGCAAATAAAAGAAATAAAATAATTCATACATACATAATTATAGCATGATTTGTTGACAGCAACTGTAAAACAAAATAGCCTATATGTGTCACTGGAGAACTGAATTGCTATCAATTGAGTAAATTGGTACATTGCTGTTACATGTTGATAAATAAAAGTATCACAAATATTTTGAAATATGGAGTGAGCCTGTGGTAGACTTCAAGACCAGGGAATCATCTTTTTATTTATGTTTACAGTGACTATATAGCTTTTAAAAAATAAGGGGGAAAAAAAGCTTCACTTTGAATCAAGAATATAGGCCAGATCCAAGTACCTAAAATACTTTTGCAGTTACATCATTTCCCCCTGAAATGTTGGTAAAGGAACAGTGAGTTGAAAAATCTGATGACTCAATCCCAAATACAAAAATTAATTTGTAAAATAATCAAAATCAGTCTTCCGTAGTTATTAAAAGGAGTCCATTATATCATTGCAGAAAATAGAACTCAATAGAGTTATCTCTATATAGGACAACAAGTGTCGAATTTCTTTCATTTGGCCTTTGGAAATATTACAAGCTTTCTTGGTATGAGTATAGCTACTGCTACTACAATAAAAAGCCCATTGTTACCATATGAATCTACCTTTATTATTGCTTCTCAGTGGTGACCTAACAGCCTTTTACAGTATAGTTAGCATCGTTTAATGCTCAGCAGAGCTTCTTCAGTTAGCTTCCAGTATTATTATCTGAAGCTTCAGACCTGGTCCCTGAAACTTAAATCAGCTGAATTACCTTTTTTTTTTTTTTTTTTTTGTCAGAAGTGGTGTACCTGAGGCTTAACATGTCTGTTAACTCCTAGAGCTTGTCTTTCCATTACTCCGACATTAATTTTCCTGTCTTTGAGGGGTACTGGGAGTGGGGGGGGAAGAAAGGAATTATTTGGCTTACACTTCCTTATCACTGTTCATCAGTGAAAGGAGCTCAGAAACCCAGTCAGGGCAGGAGGTGATGCAGAGGGCATGAAGGGGTACTGTTTAATGGTATGCTCCTCATGACTTGCTCAGCCTGCTTTCTTATAGAAGCCAGGACCACCTGCCCAGGAGTGGTTCCACCCACAATTGGCTGAATCCTCGCCCGTCAGTCAGAACTACAGCCTGATCTTATGGACTCATTTGAGTTTCCCTCATCTTGGATGACTTGAGCTTGTGTCAAGTCGACATATAACTAGCCGCACATTAGTTCTCCGGCCAACCTTTCACTGTCTTTGCTCATGGCAGCCTTGCTCATAGTTGCCTTAAAATCTGAGAGCAGCTGTTGGAGTTAATATAACTTGATTAAAAACAGTGCATAAGGGGTACTGCTATTTACCAACAGATAGTTGTATTTTGCTAAAATAACTTTATGGAATTGTAAGATCTTTTCTGTAAAGAGAAACACTATTTTAACTTGCTTTGAGTTTATAGCAGTATTCCTGATGAGCTGAGGTCACCATTATGATTGTGAATGGTACTTAGATTCTTAGGTATCCAAAAAAGACATGTGTGGTAAAAGTTTAAAAATAACACATACACATATTTAAACATTTTTTTGCTCTGCTGTTTTTCTCTTTCAGTTATCTAGAAAAGTACGAGAAAGTTCATCATTTTGGGGAAGATGATGATGAGGTACCACCAGGCAATCCAAAGCCACAGCTTCCTATTGGTGCAATCCCATCTTCCTACAATTACCAGCAACACAGTGTGTCAGGTAAATATCATTTAAAATTAGCTGGGCATTCAGAGTTTTGAATTGGGAAATAGACATCATCCAATGTCTTCAGACTTTGCACATGTGCACGCTTAAGGCATTAGAGAGATGGAACTTCCACAGTTTGGCTTTACTTGGTATTTGAGTCCCTTTGCTTCATAGATTTTATAAAGTTTTAGAGTATCTTCAAGTAAAATTTCTTATTGAATGTAAACAGTTTTTCTTATTAGCTAATCATTAGTTTATCCTGAATAGCCACTAAAATGAGAAGAGAAAGGTTCATTTAAAATTAGAGATGCTCTAGGTGGTGGTAACACATTCCTTTAATCCCAGAATTCTCTGGAAGCAGAGTCAGGTGGATCTCTGACTTCAGGTACAACCAGGAAACAGAGAAACCCTGTCTCAGGAAACAAAAAACAAACAACAAAAAAGCGATCTGAGAGCTAACTGTAAACTGAGTTAAGATAAACCTGGGCTCAGAGGGATGGAGGGAAGTATCAGGTGTTAGGGAAGCCAGGAACCTTTCTATGAAGTCCTGCTTCAATTCCTACAGCTAATGTTGGGTATGCTAGAATGTCAGGAATGTTCTGAATTATTCTATAATTTCCTAATGCGATACTAAAGAATTTTTTCATTCAAGTGGCATCATTATAAATAAATTCCTTAGCTACAAAGAGTTGAACTGGATTAGGAAATAATTATCTTGGTAGTCTGATAAAGGGATTGGAATAAAACTGATTGAGGTTCTAGTTTTCTGTTCTGTGAAGATGAGCTGGGGACACATGGATCAATGTCTTTAGCGTTTGGCCTACACAAAGCAAGAGATAGTGGTCTTTACAAAAAAAATGCGGTTTTATGCACTTACTGTGTCAGTCGTTGGTACTAGTGCCAATCTCTAATGGGTAGCCCTTTGATTTAATTTGGCTCATTTTGCAGTTACAGTTCTTACATTTTATTTTTACTTCTATTTCCAAAGTTTCTTTCATGTCAGATTTACCTCAGTTTCATCCCCAATGAGTAATAACTAGAGAAATAGAGTCCCTTCTTAATATCTCGGATTTCCCTTGGAAGAGGCTTCATCATGTGCCTGTTTAAAAAACTGAGATGAGAGAGGAACAGCGAATGTTTCCGCTTTCTGGCCTGATGAACTACAAACTGTAAGCTGAAATAAACCCTTTTCTCCCCAGATCACTTTTGATCAGTAGTTGATCATAGTAACAGGAAGCAAACTAAGACCACCTCTTTTTGTTGCCTTTTTTTTTTTTTTTTTGAGACAGGCTGCAGCTGTGCTTGACTTGAAATTGTGATCCTCTTCCCTCAGTGTTAGGTTACAGCAGTGTGTCACCATACCCTGCTATCTACTTGGTTATATTATATTCCCTACATCTGTCTGATTAACATGGATTAGCTTTGTTTTACTAAAACACTTCAGCTTTAAGGAGTGAAGTATTCTTTGGCATCTTTGGAAGCCTGTGCTGGAACTGTAGTGGAGCTAGACGTGCTCAGAAGCCTGCAGCAGAAGTAGCTAAGCTACATATTGTAGAAATGGAAGGCTCAGCTGGGCGGTTGTGGCGCACGCCTTTAGTCCCAGCACTCAGGAGGAAGAGGCAGGTGAATGGATCTCAGTGAGTTTGAGGCCAACCTGGTCTACAGAGCCAGTTCAAGGACAGGCTCCAAACCTACATAGAAACCCTGTCTCAGGAACCACCCCCCCCCCCCCAAAAAAAAGGAAGAAAGAAAAGAAAAAGAAATGGAAGGCTCATCAACTAATAAAATGTTTCTTGTAACTTGTCTTTCTCTGTCCTGCCTGTCAGCTCCCAAATAACCACACTGAGACTTCTTATTAATCATGAAAGCTCTGCCTTAGCTTAGGCTTGTTTCTGACTAGCTTTTATAACTTAAATTAACCCTTTTGTTTGTTTGTTGTTGTTTTCCTATGTTCTTCCACACACTCCTAACCTCTTTTCCATTATGCCCATCTGGTTATTCCAAGTCAGCTGGCAACCCCACCTTTCTTCTTTCTATGCTCTCTGTCCAGAAGTCCCACTTATACCTCTTGACTGGCTGGTGGCCATTTAGCTTTTTATTAAACGAATAACAATGATGTATCTTCACACAGTGCAAAGGAATATTTCTCAAAAGTATCTGCTTTGTTTTAATGGGAATCTGGACAGTTGTATCTTAGATGTAACATTTTTGACAAAATCTACACAAGGGATTCTTAGAGAGGAAGGAACTGAAAAGAGATGTTGTTTCCGAATAATGTTTAGGAATTTTGCAGGTCTTTCTATTTTTTTTTCTTTTTTTTTTTAACTTTTTTTTTTATTTTATTTATTATGTATACAACATTCTGCCCACACACCAGAGGAGGGCGCCAGATCTCAGTACAGATGACCGTGAGCCACCATGTGGTTGCTGGGAATTGAACTCAGGACCTCTGGAAGAGCAACCAGTGCTCCTAACCTCTGAGCCATCTCTCTAGCCCAGGTCTTTCTATTTTTATCAAAAGAGATATTGCAACTTCATGATAGTATTATACAAATGTTTATGATATCATCAGTATGAAAGCCGTACACTGATGAGTCTAAGTTGTCAGTAGAAAAGCTGAGTACACTCCATTATGTATTTGTTTTAGCGTGTGTGTGTGTGTGAAAAATACGTTCCAAAGTGGAATTACCTAGTGATTAATTAAGATCTTGAAAATTTTTATTTAGGGCTGAGGCCTAAATCAAGTACTCAAGGACAGAGTATTTGCTCGGCACAGGAGAAGGCCTTTATCCCTTTTCCAGTATCCATAAATAATCCCAGATATGGTAGCAAACACCAGATTCCAGCAGGTGAAGTCAGGATGATTCTGAGTTGGAAGCTTGTCTGTGCTACGTAACAAGGCCTTACCTTAAACGTAAAATCAGGGAGTAGGAAGATGACTTAGTGGTTAAAGTGCTTGCCATATAAGCATGAATGCCAGAGTTTGGATCCTCATATAAATGCAAGGCAGTCCCCCTGTAATTCTAACCTCAGAAGATGAAGATGGGCTCTCTAGCTGTGTAGACAAACCCTGAGTTTGATTGAATGGCTTTGTGGATGACTAAGGTAGAACAATGGAGGGTGATTCCTAACCTCAGCCTTAGGCCTCCACCTGCCACGTGCATACCCATACACATAACTGTCATACAGTAAGGGAACAGGTGTCTGAATTTCTGGAGGGTATTGCCTCTTTTCTTTTTTTTTTTTTTAAATTTATTTATTATGTATACAATGTTCTGTCTGTGTGTATGCCTGCAGACCAGAAGAGGGCACCAGACCTCATTACAGATGGGTGTGAGCCACCATGTGGTTGCTGGGACTTGAACTCAGGACCTTTGGAAGAGCAGGCAATGCTCTTAACCCCTGAGCTATCTCTCCAGCCCCAGCCTCTTTTCTTTGAACTGTAAAAAATGTTGAGAAGTTTCTGTTTTGAACATTTGGATTATTTAACACGGATATCAATATTTTTGCTTGAATTATGCATAGATTTTTTTTTCTTTTTTCTTTTTTTTACAGTTTATGTGGGTGAAGGTTGCTAAGGAGCAAACCAGGCAGGACTTTGTGTTGGACAAGTGTTCAATGACTGCACACCCAGCTGCTTTCTAACTTTAATAAGTGTGAAAATGTTCAGAAGACAACTCATTAAAATTAATAGAACTCTACTGTTTTAGAGCTAGTCAGTGTTACATTGATTGTTGATTAAATGTTCTATAATCTAACAGACATTTGGACTGCCAACATTAATAGAAAGAATATCCCACAAAATCCCTGCAAGAGTCATAAACAGCCTGTTAGGTGGAATCCTCTCTTTTCTAAATTGAAAGGAAAGAATTGGTTGCCTCAAATTTAATTTGTTAACAGTAATGCACTTCAGTAAACTTTAAATCACGATTCTTAAAAATAAATTGCCAATCTCATTTTGAAATAACGTAGCTTGCTTGGCAAGGAAAAGGAAGACCTTAAGACCTGTGAAGTGTTGTTTTGTTAGTGAGACTACATTTTAGTAGTTGTTCAGGTTGGCTTGAAACACATGGACTGAAATAGTCCTTCTGTGTCCAGGGTTCCAGGTACTTGGGCTTCTGTCTTTGAGAGGGGGTTGCCATGGCAGATGTGGGGGTTAGGTGATATTCTCTCTATCATGTGCAATCCAGTAACCAAAACTCAAGTCATCAGGCTTGGCAACAAGAACCTTTATCTGCTGAGCCATCTTGCGAAGTCCCCGTCTGGATCTAATGTCCTGTATTTTGTCGTGCATTCTCCTTAGGGATTTACCAAACCTAGTGTGATTCAAAAGATAGTTCGTATTTGTTTACC
>JABTXL010000186.1:9882065-9933121 GCA_025134845.1 Neodon shergylaensis
GTGCATGTTAGTGTATGGGAGGTTGGTGCACCAGTACCCATTGCTCCATTACTTACCTGGCCAGAAGCCCCATCAGACCATTTCCCCTAAAATCCTTGTTCCACTACATTTCTGTTCCCTAAGTCTTCTGGGTTTCACAAACTCTGCTGTCACTTTAAGGTTCTCTGTCTTTTTTTGTCTGCCTGCATTGATTGTTTCTTTGTCTTTCTTTTTAAGAAGTTTTACATCCCTACACTTTTATTTAGTTTCTTTGAGATAGTATTTCTTCATTCTGCAGCTTAGAACTTTAGTTTATTTAGAAAATCTCTTTCCTTAACACCCAGCCTACTTTGTTCTCACTTTCCTCCCGCTAAGGTAGTTTCTCACAGACCTTTTTATGGTCATCTTTTTTTTTCTTTAAAATTCAAACTTTCTGTGTTCACTTTTGACAATTGTTAGTTGTTAAGCCCATTTCTTGAATTTTTAAACTCAGTTATTGTTTTGTAGTTCTGGAATTTGTTTGTTTCTTTTAGTTTCCATTCCTTTGCCAAAATGCTCAGTCTTTTATTTCTTTGGAGCTACTTACTATCCATGATCATTCTGACTTCCACATCTGGTATCTTCATTATTTACTGTTTCTTGTTTTTTGTTTTTTGTTTTTAAATTGACTATTGAGCTTTGTATTTCTTTAATAACTTAGTTCTTTTCTGTTGTTACCAAATACCGCAAGACCTTTTGTTTGTGTAGTAGACCCTCAGTGGTCTGGTGCGACCTGGAAACCTTTATTCATACTGATAACCTCAAAATCAAAAAAACTTTGTTTCCAAAACTCAGTTACCTCAATGTGTGCATTTCAGTCTTTAGAATGGAACATGAACCACTTCCACTGTTATACTTACGTTAGGGTCACAAGCCTTGACAAACTGGAATTTTGTAAAATAGAACAGGGTAAGTCCTGAAAGACTGTCTTAACAGTTTGTAGGTTTGGACTCATCTCTTTCTATGTAAAGTTCAAAGACCGTTTGGAAACACTGGAAAGCAACTTAAACATCCACCCTACCAGTGTACTCTGTGTATCAGAAGAGCCTGTAAAGATGGGCACTGTGATAATAACACAAGTTATAGATGCAGTTTACATGTATTGATCTGCATAAATCACAGTTTGCATAGTTGTAAGACAACCTGAAAATATGTGCGATTCCTGTGGGCGAGAAATCACAGGTGCTTCTAATCTCGCTGTGCTTTGGTAGATAATACCTGTAGGGGAAGAAACCACTGAAGAAATGCTTGAATCCACTTAAGAATATTAAGATGCCATTTTTCTTCCCCATCCAAATTCCCAGATACCTTACAAGATTCTGTGGACCCAGATTAAGAACTTTTGGTCTATAAAAATTTTTTATTAAGCTGCGTGAAAAGCAAGTGGTTATGTCAAAAAAAAATCCATAGGTTGTAACACAATCCACAGGAATGGAAAAACAATTTAAAAATCTAGTTTTGTTTTATGTAACATTTATCAAAGTAATATAATATTTGTTTTAAATCATCAGCATTTCTCATTACAGTTTTGGAAAGACATTGTTGATGACAATGAAGTACGTGACCTAATTTCTGACAGAAACAAGTCTCATGGTAAGTCAGTCAGCACAGGTCAGTTTATTACTTACTTTTAGAATAACAATAATAAATGAAATAGCAGCTTCAGGGAAATTTGTATTTTTTGTTGCAGAAGATACATCAGGAGAATGGATTTGGGAATCTTTATTTCATCCACCTCGAAAGCTGGGCATTAATGACATTGAAGGACAGCGGGTGCTTCAGATTGCAGTGATTCTGCGGAACCTCTCCTTTGAGGAGGGCAATGTGAAGCTCTTGGCAGCTAATCGCACCTGTCTTCGTTTCCTGTTACTCTCTGCTCATAGTCATTTTATTTCATTAAGGCAATTAGGCCTTGACACATTAGGAAATATTGCAGCTGAAGTAAGCATGTGGCATTTCCTTAACATGGCTTTTTGTTTTTATCCACATTTACTTTAAAATTTTGAAATGTTACATTCTGTATCTGCCTATATTTGCCAGATTTTAAATGGTTATGTATATTTGTGGCTGAAAGGTGGTGTAGAAGAGTCATATTTCTGGGGGGGGGGACATTTGAAATGATACTACAAATTTAATGATAACTGTTTCCATGTCACTTATATTTTTAAAGTAATACAACGTTGTCTTGTTCATTTTTATTAAGTTTAAAATGCACAGTTTGGGAAGAAGCATAGCTCAGTGATGGTGTCCTTTCTTTCTTCCAGCTTTTATTGGACCCTGTTGATTTCAAAACTACTCATCTGATGTTCCATACTGTTACAAAATGCCTAATGTCAAGGGATAGGTTTTTAAAGATGAGGGGTGAGAACTCAATTTTTTTTATTATTTCATGTGAACAAACTTTATTATTTATTTCAAAAACAAAACATATGTGTTCTTGCAGGCATGGAAATTTTGGGAAATCTTTGCAAAGCAGAAGATAATGGTGTGTTGATTTGTGAATATGTGGATCAAGACTCATACAGAGAGATAATTTGTCACCTCACTTTGCCTGATGTGCTACTTGTAACCTCCACACTAGAGGTGCTGTACATGCTCACTGAAATGGGAGATATTGCCTGCACAAAAATTGCAAAAGTAGAAAAGAGCATAGGTAAGACAACATCAACAGTTTTATTTTATTTTTTGAGACAGGGTCTTATGTAGCCTGAGCTGGGCTCAAAACTATCTCCCGAATGCTGGCATTACAGGTGTGAGCCACCACCTTGCTGGGGATGAGACCCAGGGTTTTGTGCATGCTAGACAAACACTCTACCAACTGAACTACATCTTTGGCAGGAGTATTTTCTTTATTGAGGAAAACCAATACGATATGGTGTGGTAACTTTGGCATTGAGGATTTATTGTGTAGTGTTGAAAAGTTATTACTCCTTCAGACATGCAACTTTACGTAAACCTTTTAGATGATAAGGAACATCTGCTGTATGACAAACTTGATTTTGTAGCTGTCAGCATGTTCCTATTGTAAGTCAGATCTAAGCTAACAGTGCCGCTGTGCCCGACTCCTTCAGAACTTCCCTATGCAGACAGTCATCAGTGATGATAGTAAGTGGCTCAAATGAGACAAGTTTCCTTTTGGTTCTGCACGTGCTCACAGTGGCACTGTTTTAAAGAGCAGTGAGTTGACCCTTGCAGTCTCACTAGTTTAGATATACTCACTGACATGCTATGTTAGCATTCTGCCTTTCGTAGGGATGAACACTTAGATCAAGGTTAATAAAGATTTAACTTAAAGATGATGTTATTGAGAAATTAAAAGGTCAGTTTTCGTATCAGTGATCCCCAAATCAGTGATCCCCAAATCTGGATACATATCAGAATTATTTTGGAAACATTTTAAAAATGAAGACATCTAGTTTCTTCCTCAGATACTAAATTATTTTTAGAGATTGGGCTGCTTCTCTTTTCTTAATAGTTCACCCATAATTCTGGCATTGATTTATAATATTATTAACTAATTCCTCTCCTTTAATTTTAGATATGCTAGTGTGTCTGGTTTCTATGGACATTCAGATGTTTGGCCCTGATGCACTAGCTGCAGTGAAACTCGTTGAACATCCAAGCTCCAGTCATCAAGTTTTATCTGAAATTAGGCCCCAAGCTATAGAGCAGGTCCAAACCCAGGCCCATGTAGCATCTGGCCCAGGTTAGTGTTTTCATATGTTCTTTTTCAATATGCTTATGGGTGTGTAAGATTTAATACTTAGGGTAAATTAAAATGTGCAATGCAAAGAAGTAATGTTTACAAAGAGTTGGCTAAAGAAGACTTATATTACTTCGGATTTCATAACTAGCCTATATTATAGGTACAGCAAATCAAGGTGAGCACTGAGGGAGGACTAGATAAAATAGAGGAGGCAGATTCAGAACAAGTAACGAAATATGAGGGATGTATAAGCAATCAGTGCTTATTTTTTGTGGTTTTATTCATGGGATCTGTATATTCCTGAGCAAGTTATTTGTGTATTACCCTCTAGCTCTCTCATTTGTCTAATGAAGACAGTTAAGCATTAATGACCTGTAGATTATTCACTTAGGTAGTAAGTGAATCATAGAGGTGGAAGGAGGACTTTAGAGACTGAGAGAATTAACTTTGAGTTGGAGAGCATTCTCTTGGCTATTCTTTGTAGCAGGACACTTCTGTGGTGTAGTACTGCTCTCTTACCGAATGATTATCTTGAAACTTTGCCTTCTTCATCATCATGAAAGTTTTTAGCTGTTTTTAGGTCAGCATCTTTATTTCATCATAATTTAAATAATTGCAAAAAGTATACTTTCTTGATGGATATTAAACTGACTTTTAAAAATAATGCCGTGTTCTTTATAGCTATTAGAATTTTAATGCCATAAAGCATTTTTTCAAATGTGTATAGACTAAGAATTTGGGTCAGTGTCAAAGCACATCCATGGCAGCACAACCTGAGTTCAGTCCTAGCATCCTTGCCAAAAAGACAGAAATGCTTTCACAATGTCGCCTACTGTGGAAAGCCCTCCTTTACTTTGTCCTCACCCCTGTGGCCTCCTAATCCTTTTCCTACTGTAATGGCTTATGCTTGGAGTCTCTTTCCATCACTTCACATGTTCCCAGCCTTAAAGTACACTTGGTAAATGTTTGTTTCTTTATAAAACTCTTTTTAGAAGTTTGTTTTATAATGACAAGTTACAGTAGTAAGTAGTACATCAGACAAGAGTAAGCACAGGCCTTGTTTCTAAATAATCTTTAAGTGCAAAGTGAGGTGCTTGGAAGTGTTCTCAGGGCCCAGAGCTATCCATGCAGCATATGTGTGTATGTGCACTGTTATTGCTAGAATGGAGCGGAACCAGCATTAATCCTGTTTTCTCTTCTTTTTAAATTGATGACATTTTCTGTGTAAACAATGTATTCTGATTATTCCCTGTTTTTTCTCCTTCCATTCTTCTAACCCTCTCTGTCTCATCACTAGCAGTCCCTTTCCCATTTAAGACTTGGTTGTGCTTTATGACCCATATAGATTAGCCTGGGCCACCTGTGTGACCCCTGAGTTTGCATTAAAGATACAAGTTGACAATCTAGGTCATGTCAATGAATCGACAAGGAGAGAACTTGGAATCTTTGAATTTTTTTAAACAATCATCCAAAAAATATTAAGCTTATTTTTATTGTTCATCTGGCAACTATAGCTGTCTTCTTTTTTGTTGTTTGTCTCCCTCCCTCTCTCCCCCCCCCTTTTTTTTTGCTTTCTTTCTTCCTGTTAAAAACCAAAGAATTATGAAATGCTTGACTTGTTGCTTCCTCTTAAGATAGGTTTTATTTCTAAAAAGGTATGTACAAGACATTGTTATGAATCATGCTGATTAGAATCATCTGAAGGCATATGTACAGCACAGAGTTCTGAATTTTCTAGTCAGGTGGGACCTGTGAACTTTCATTTCTAACAAGTTCATGTGAGATGCTGATGCTATTGATGTGGATCACTGGGCTAAGAAAATTGAAGTAGTATTCAATATTGAACATTACTATATTTCAGTGTGCTGCTTCTGATATTTATAAAGTGCCTTGTATCATATGTTTTGATTCCATTCTTCTAAAAATCTTGATGGTACAGATTTCCCTCATTTAATACATGAAAATGTGTGCCACAAAACCAAACTAATAAAGCTGGGGTAGAACATGCTGCTGTTAGTGCTTGGGCTCAAGCATTGGCTGTGAATGTGTCAGTACACACTCGGGGTCTACCCCCACAAAGCCAATTTTTATTATTTATATGAAGCAAAATTTCTGTGCTTGTTTTTTGAAATAGGTCTTTTCATGAGGCCAAGGCTAGCCTTGAATTGGTAACTCTCTTGCTTTCTGTTCCATCTTAATCTAGAAATTCTATAGAATTAATACTCATCTTTTTAAAAAATGAATTTATTGTTTTTAATGCATTGTGCAACAGCTGACAGATGTTTATCAAGCTGGCGGTGTTAGCCTTTCTGTTTGTTCACTTGTTTATTTATTGACTGCAGTGCTGAGACTGAATGAAGGCATTGTACCTAGGTTAGGCAAGCACACTGCCACCAGACTGCACTCCTTCCACGCAGGTCCACCGCTTTACTCAGGCCTGCTTCTATTTTAATCACTTTGTGACTTGATTTTCTTTTCTGTAACTACACAACAAAGAACTGGGAAAATAATAAATAAATAAAGTATTCAGTCAGTTTCTGAGGATGGGAAAAATAGTTTATATTGCTAGTAGCTAATTATCCATTAGGCTAAGAAAAATAGGAAGAATCTAAAACAATATCTGATATAATATATGCTCACTTTGCTTTCTTTCTCTAATTTTTTGTATTTTTTTTCCCATGTATTTCCATACCTTTGTAGAAGATATTCTTTATAAATAAGAACCGGTTCAGTGCCCATGAATGTAGCATATACTGACCAGATTTTTTAAGTGATATACTAATATATCTTTTCTTTAGCTTCCAGAACAGTTGTAACACAGCATGCCGCTCCACCTCCAGGAATAGTGGAAATAGATAGTGAAAAGTTTGCTTGTCAGTGGTAAGTGACTTGTTCCTGTCACAGCTTTAAAGTCCTTGGGAAGAACAAAGCAACAGGAAAGAAACAGGTTCCTTAGTGACCCAGCAGCTCTTAGTAAGAATAGGTCTGAGTTTGTAATTTAGTCAGGTCTAAGTGTGTAAGTCATCTCACCTAGACTTTGGCATGATTTGAAAGAAAAGAATTCATCAAAAATTTATAAATTCAAACAGCCTAACTGGAATGTCTTTAAATTATGACATTTAATGCCTCTGCAATAGTATTTGTGTTAAAAAAATTTTTTTTTGCATTGTAGGAAATAATGTTTGTCAGTAGAAAGTATTTTCTTGTCAAATTATTTTGTTAAAACTAAATTGGACTAGTGTTGAAAAAAGTAGAACCAGGGTTTTTTTTTTTTTTTTGATAAATATCTTCTTTGATTTTGTTTTTGTGTTTGAGGCAGGTCCTTCCTGTGTAGCCCAGGGTATCTTTGAATGTGTACTGCCTCTCAAGTACAGAGATTACAGGCAGCTGCCAGCACACCTGGCTTAAAGCAAAACTTCTTATTTAAAGGTAGTCCAGCTTTCTTTCCATGATTAATAAGGGAGAATTAATCACATGATAGAATAGCTGGTGTGTCTACCTTAAGATAAACAACTTGACAGTACTGCCTCCTTGAGAAAAGATGGTGTCATCTAATCTCAGCCGCTCTGAGCAAAGCATGTGCAGAGCTGCCGAGGCTCTGATATGTGACCACTTGAAAACCCCTCCTCTCCCATCCTCCATTGTGTCCAGCCCAGACTCCTGTCACTGCTGCGGTGCCGTTTTCGTGTCTTGTTTCTCTGAGTGCTCCCTGACTGCTGTGCTCTGTTCTGACCAGGTTTTGGTTCCCAGTATCTCAGTCTGCTTTTTTTTTTCACCTTCTTTCTGGATTGTTGCACATTAACCCTTTATTCTTGAGGACTCTTGTAATGCCAGTAGGATTTATTAGCCTTCTGCAGTATAAAACAAAGTAAACGATGTTTTCTGTCTGCTCTTGAACTCTGAGGCCACAGAGGATTGTGGAAGTTGAAAAGAACACAAACCACCACCACATTAAACCATGTGTGTGTGTGTGTGCATGCAGACTTTTCACATCCCAGTTATATTCCTGCCACTTTCTGACAAGGAGGAAAGAAAATATTTTATCATTGTTACTATTTGATGAAATATATAAGAAACAAGTTGGCCTATTTTGCAAAGTGAGTTCTGGAAAGAGATTTTACAAAGCTAACTAGATTTCTAATCCTATATAATTAGCTATATTAAAAGATAATGTATTATACTAATACTTCAAACTAACTACATTTTACTACATCATACGTCAGGAGTAAAAAATACACACTGGGTTTTTGACAGATTTAATAAAACAGACCAATTGCTTATCACACTTACTTATATTCCTATAGATGGAAGTTACTCTAAACAGAAGTATATGTTAGTTTGTTATCAAGTAGCAAGTGGAAGTGTTTAGAGATGAGAGTGGCAGTTTGTAGTATGTCGTTGTTTGATGGCATAGTTGAAAAAAGCTTTGGTGACTCGTGGCTGAAGAAATTTGATCCAGGAGCAAAGAAAAAGTGAGTTCAGTTTCCCACTATTTCCTTGATCTCAGTGCATAGTATGTTATCTTTTATTAGAAATTATTGCAAGACAGGTACACCAGCAGATAACCATTGGGTAACACTTCTTAGAGAACATTTGCTGCTAACAGACCTTCCTTCCTGTGCTGAGATGTGGCTGTGGCTGGTATATAATACTGCTGTAAGTGTGATAAGCAATTGGTCTGTTTCATTAAATCTGTCAAAAACCCAGTGTGTATTTTTTTACTCCTGATGTATGATGTAGTAAAATGTGGTTAGTTTGAAGTATTAGTATAACATTATCTTTTAATATAGCTAAAGATGGGGTTTCCAGTTTTATATAATGCCTTAATCTCTCTCTTTTTTTAGGCTAAATGCTCATTTTGAAGTAAATCCAGATTGTTCAGTCTCGCGAGCAGAAATGTATTCTGAGTATCTCTCAACTTGTAGTAAATTAGCTCGTGGAGGCATCCTCACATCAACTGGGTTTTACAGGTGCCTGAGGTAAAGTGCATGGTTTTTCAAAGTAAAGTTCATTCATGTTGGTTGCTTTTGCACACTAGAGAAAACACCACAAGGCTGACTTGTGCATCTCTACTGCTTGAACTTGCCCACACGTTGGCTTCATGCAGTGGAGGCTTAAGTAAAGTCACAGTGTTGAGGCAGGGTGAGGTTTATCAAAGAAAGAAAAGAAATCAAATTTTCCTTTTTCTCCTATCTACTTTGGCATGTTGAAGACATAGTTCTTTTTCTTCTTCTTCTTCTCTCTCTCTCTTTTTTTTTTTTTTTTTTTGAGACAGGGTTTCTCTGTGGCTTTGGAGCCTGTCCTGGAACTAGCTCTGTAGACCAGGCTGTCCTCGAACTCACAGAGATCCGCCTGCCTCTGCCTCCCCGAGTGCTGGGATTAAAGGCGTGCGCCACCATCGCCCGGCTGACATAGTTCTTCTTAAGTCTTGAATTCTAATATGTAATTAATATGCATCTGACCAATGATGAGATTTTTTGATACTTTGCTAAATTCATAAAAATATGTTTTTAAACTGGTTACATGTGGAATTGCTTAAAACCCAACATTGTTAATAACAAAAGGTTTTTGATTAGAGAATTAATCGTCTACATATCTTTGTTTGCATTCCACTCTTGCAGAATCTTACATTGTGAAGCACGTTGGTCCATACACTAGTAGAATCTTACATTGTGAAGCACGTTGGTCCATACACTAGTAGAAGCACGTTGGTCCATACACTAGTAGAATCTTACATTGTGAAGCACGTTGGTCCATACACTAGTAGAATCTTACATTGTGAAGCACGTTGGTCCATACACTAGTAGAATCTTACATTGTGAAGCACGTTGGTCCATATACTAGTAGCAGTGGCAGTGCTCTAAGCATTACTGGAGGCGGTATTGTGTTCTTTTGCTGGTTTTCATAATTGAGTATGTGTTATTTTACAGAACAGTTTTTCCAAATCATACAGTGAAGAGAGTGGAGGATTCCAGTAACAGTGGACAGGCACATATCCATGTAATAGGAGTGAAGCGGAGGGCTATTCCACTCCCCATCCAGATGTACTATCAGCAGCAGCCAGTTTCTACTCCTGTTGTCCGTGTTGATTCTGTTGCTGATATATCTCCAGCTCCTTCACCTGCAGGTATTAATTTTAATTTTTAATATTTATTGTATTCATAGGCAGGTCTTTGCTGGCCTCAAACTTGGGATCCTCCTGAAAGTGGGATTAACAGGCAAAAGGCAGCATACTCACTCAAGTTTTTCAGTTTTTTAAGTATTACTTGTGTATGACCAGAATTTAAATGCATGTTATGTATATTAAGTGATGACTATGCCCTGTGTTTTTTACAGTACTTCTCATGGGTGTTATCATGCTTGAATGTTTCCTCTTTTGGGGGCATTAATTTCTTAACACCCGCCCTTTTGTATTAAATAAGACAAAAGAAATTTGGCTTCCGCAGTCATTTCACTTGGAACTTTCCTTTTTCCCGTACATACAGGAATCCCTCATGGATCGCAAGCTGTAGGAAATCATTTTCAGAGGACTCCTGTTACCAATCAATCTTCGAATTTGACCGCAACACAAATGTCTTTTCCAGTACAAGGTGTTCATACTGTGGCACAGACTGTTTCTAGAATTCCGCCAAATCCTTCAGTTCATACCCACCAGCAACAAAATGCTCCAGTGACTGTCATTCAGAATAAAGCTCCAATCCCTTGTGAAGTCGTTAAGGCAACAGTAATTCAGAATTCTATGCCCCAGACAGCAGTTCCTGTGAGTGTTGCTCTCGGAGGAGGACCTGCACAGAGTTCTGTGGTTCAGAATCATAGTACAGGGCCACAACCTGTTACAGTTGTGAATTCTCAGACATTGCTTCACCATCCATCTGTGATGCCACAACCATCGTCATTGCATACAGTGGTACCAGGACAGATACCTTCAGGCACTCCTGTTACAGTAATTCAGCAAACTGTACCACAGAGTCATATATTTGGAAGAGTACAGAACATGCCAGCATGTACGTCTACAGTTTCACAGGGTCAACAGCTAATCACCACATCACCACAGCCTATGCACACTTCATCTCAGCAGACAGCAGCTGGTAGCCAGCCACAGGACACTGTCATCATAGCACCCCCACAGTATGTAACAACTTCAGCATCTAACATCGTTTCGGCAACTTCAGTCCAGAATTTCCAGGTAGCTACAGGACAGGTGGTTACCATAGCTGGTGTTCCAAGTCCACAGCCCTCCAGGGTAGGATTCCAGAACATTGCACCCAAACCGCTTCCTTCTCAGCAAGTTTCACCAACAGTGGTACAGCAGCCTATTCAGCAACCACAGCAGCCAACCCAGCAAAGTGTAGTGATTGTAAGCCAGCCAGCTCAACAAGGTCAAACTTATGCACCAGCCATTCACCAAATTGTTCTTGCTAATCCGGCAGCTCTCCCAGCTGGTCAGACAGTTCAGCTAACTGGGCAACCAAACATAACTCCATCTTCTTCGCCATCACCTGTCCCAACTACTAATAACCAAGTCCCTACTGCCATGTCATCATCTTCCACTCTTCAATCACAGGGACCACCTCCTACTGTCAGTCAGATGCTGTCTGTGAAGAGGCAGCAACAGCAGCAGCATTCACCAGCACCTCCCACCCAGCAGGTACAGGTACAAGTTCAACAGCCACAACAAGTACAAATGCAAGTTCAGCCCCAGCAAACAAATGCAGGAGTTGCCCAGCCTGCATCCAATGAGTCTAGTCTGATAAAACAACTGCTGCTTCCAAAGCGGGGTCCCTCAACCCCAGGGGGTAAGCTTATCCTCCCAGCACCACAGATTCCTCCCCCTAACAATGCAAGAGCTCCTAGCCCTCAGGTGGTCTATCAGGTGGCCAATAACCAAGCAGCTGGTTTTGGAGTGCAGGGGCAAACTCCAGCTCAACAGCTATTGGTTGGACAGCAAAATGTTCAGTTGGTCCAAAGTGCAATGCCACCAACAGGGGGAGTGCAAACCGTGCCCATTTCGAACTTACAAATATTGCCGGGTCCACTGATCTCAAATAGCCCAGCAACAATTTTCCAAGGGACTTCTGGCAACCAGGTAACCATTACAGTTGTGCCAAATACCAGTTTTGCAACTGCGACTGTGAGTCAGGGAAATGCAGCTCAGCTCATTGCTCCAGCAGGAATTAGCATGAGCGGAGCGCAGGCGGGAGCCGGACTTCAGGTGCAAACGCTTCCAGCTGGACAATCACCATGTACCACTGCTACCCTCCCATTCAAAGGCGATAAAATAATTTGCCAAAAGGAGGAGGAAGCAAAGGAAGCAACAGGTTTACATGTTCATGAACGGAAAATTGAAGTCATGGAGAATCCGTCTTGCCGACGAGGAACTACAAACACCAGCAATGGGGATACAAGTGAAAGTGAGATACAGGTGGGAAGTCTTTTAAATGGAAGAAAGTACAGTGACTCAAGTCTACCTCCTTCAAACTCAGGGAAAATTCAAAGTGAGACTAATCAGTGCTCACTAATTAGTAATGGGCCATCCTTGGAACTAGGTGAGAATGGAGCATCTGGAAAACAGAACTCAGAACAAATGGACATGCAGGATATAAAAAGTGATTTGAAAAAAACACTCGTTAATGGGATCTGTGATTATGATAAAGGAGATGGTTCTCATTTAAGCAAAAACATTCCAAATCACAAAACTTCTAATCATGTAGGAAATGGTGAGATATCTCCAGTAGAACCGCAGGGGACTTCAGATGCTACTCAGCAAGATACTGCCAAAGGTGATCAACTAGAAAGAGTTTCTAATGGACCTGTGTTAACTTTGGGTGGGTCACCGTCCACAAGCAGTGTGCAGGAGGCTTCAGGTGTGGCAACACAGCAATTCAGTGGTACTGATTTGCCTAATGGACCTCTAGCTTCAAGTTTGAATTCAGATGTGCCTCAGCAACGCCCAAGTGTGGTTGTCTCACCACATTCTACAACCCCTGTTATACAGGGTCATCAAATCCTAGCCGTCCCCCACTCAGGATCTAGAGTGTCCCATTCTGCCCTATCATCTGACGTTCGGTCTACAAATGGCACAGCTGAATGCAAAACTGTAAAGAGGCCAGCAGAAGATAATGATAGGGAAGCAGTCCCAGGAATTCCAAATAAAGTAGGAGTTAGAATTGTTACAATCAGTGACCCCAACAATGCTGGCAGCAGTGCAACGATGGTTGCTGTACCAGCAGGAGTGAATGCAAACACTGTAGCTAAAGCAGCAATAGAAAGTGCTGCTCAGCAGAAGCAGCAGCCACCACCCTACATACAGAGTGTGGTTCCACAGGTGAGTCCTTTTGTTTTGTTTGTCTCGCTAAAATGGTGCCTGTAAACATGAAGGGTAAATGATTATGTACGTCTCAATTTAAGCATTTAGAGTGTCAGGTCATAACAACTCACACTTCCCTGCTCCTTGTTTGTAAACAGTTTTCAGTTCTTCACTCTAGCATTCAAGGTAAGAATTTTTTCAGTTATGTGTATGCAGTTTCATCTTCGATGGTGGATGCCCAGTGATTGGTAGAAAATTCTAAGGCACTTTTACTCATAACGCCATGTGTTAGCATTTTCACTTAAATGATGTAATGTTGAATTTTTTTTAATTTTTACTATATGTGAACTTCTTAGTTTATCTTGAATATATATATATATATATACATATATATATATATATATATCTGGTTGATTGTTTTTCTCTTGGAGTCTCTAAGAACTCTAAATAAAATGATAGTGAACCAAACTAAATTACAGAAGAACTCTAAAGTTACGGAATTTACCTTCATTTTGTGTGTTCTTAAGCTCAGTAACCAAGAACAGTAATGTTAACTGGTGTTAGGACCTCACCATTTTCTCATCAAATCTTCAAGAATCCTATTAACATAGGAACTGTTACACACTGCAGTAGAGGTAAAAACTCAGATGCCAAATAACTTGTCCAGGACTGAAGCCAGCTCTTAAGTCATGAGCTTTGCTCTCCTGTTCACATCATTTCTCTCTACAGCTATAGAAACTTGTCTTATCTAATATTTTAATTATTTAAACTATTGTGTAGAAGACATTAGTGTTACTAAATGATCAGTTTAGGGCACAAATACTAAAATTTTAACCCTATTAGTTATATTCAGATGGCTCAGGTCATTAAAATCATGCATTTCGTTACTGATCTGAAACATTTTGTACTAAACTCTACTAATTTCCTATGAGAACACAATCCATTAAAAAAAAAGCTATGTTCTGAGTTGAGAGTATAACTGAATGGTAGTGTGAGTGGCTTGTTTTGCCTATCTAATAACTGGGTTCAATACTTAGACAGTACCAAAGCCTCTTATCTCCAAAGTTGATACTTGGTTGCAAGAAAAGAGATGAAGTATGCATGAGGTCTATGAACATGATAAAAACAAAAACATATGCTTCCTTTGTGTGGTGTTTAATATAGTGTCTGCTTCAGGTAGACATCCCATAATGGTTCAGGTCTACTTCAGCCCCATATGTAAGATGAAGCACTTGTATGGGCTAGATATATGGGATGGACTTTACAACCCAAGTCCAGTGTTAATGACAGTTGTTGGGCCATCTTAAGAGCCTGCTTAGTCCTGAGGAACCAATCTCACTGTTACCCAGATTTTTAAATCTCCTTATTCATTTTCAAGGTTTTATTTTTAGGCCTTGGTTTAATGCCATTTTGTTCATTATTTAAATTGTTAGCTTACAAGAGTCCAAAATAGAGCATTTTAATGTTCTTTGATGATTTTATACGTTTTTGAATCATATCATATGAGAGGGGTCTCATCTCTTACCCACTGTGCTTGGACCCATCTCTTTTTATAACCCACTGAGTCTAATTAATAGTACCCGTATGCATATGAGCATAGAATCATCCAGAGTATGAGCAACCCATTCCAGATGCCACATTTCTGAGGAAAAATGACTCTTCAAGCAGCCATCAACTGCCAGTAGCTCCTCAGCACGGGACAGGGCTACAAGCCATGGTGGAATGTCGACTGGCTTGATTTTGTGTTCAGAAACTGGCTCTTGTGAGTTAATGAGTGCAGTGACCACACCAGGTTCAGAAGTCAGCATTTCAGAGCATCCTCCCATCCTCCAGTTCTTACATTTGATCTATCCTATTATCCACAGTGATCCCTGGGCCTTAGAGACCTGGAATAGAAGGCAGTAGATGCATACAGATGTTTTTAGTAGGTCTGAGCACTCAACAGTGACTTATTCCCAGCACTTTGACCAGGTATGAGTCTTTGCATTAACTTCTGCCAACTACACAGAGGTCCTTCTCTGACCATGGTTGGAGTAGCTCAAATCTATGGTTATAAACAAATATTTAGATGGTGTAGTAAGAGCTGTGGGTTGCATTCCGTCCCGCCCGGCTCCCGCATGGCCAGCTTTACACCAGAAATAACAACACAAAAACTATTCATTTAAACACTGCTTGGCCCATTAGCTTTAGCCCTTACTGGCTAATTCTGATATTCCGATCAACCCATCTCTAATAAACTGTGTAGCACCGTTCTTACCGGGAAAGATTCAGCATGTCTGACCTGGAGGCTTGCTTCATCGCGTGCCTCTGCCTCAGAGAGCAGAGCTATCGCGTCTGCCCGGGAGAGGGGAGCATGGCGTCTCTGAGCTCACTTCCTCTTCCTCCCAGCATTCTGTTCTGTCTACTCCACCCACCTATGCTCTAACCAATAAAATGGGCCAAGGCAGTTTCTTTATTTTTTAACCAATGACCTTCCTCCATCATTTCCCCTTTTTCTGTTTAAACAAAAAGAAAAAGGAAGGCTTTAACTTTAACATAGCAAAATTACATATAACAAAACAGTTATCAAGTAAAAATTACAATATTTATATCTATTTTATATTTATCATAACTAAGGAAAACTATAACTATAACTAACTATTCTTCAACTCCATCAAAGACTCCAGAAAGATACAATATTACCTAATCAAACAAGAAATAAGCAACTTTCAAACTCTAGAAATGACAGACATCTCGCTGCCTGGACAGTCACCCAAAGTTCCTCTGTACCGTTAAGGGCATCTATCTTCAGCCTTCAGGCCTATGGTATCCAGCAGACATTTCCATGAAGCAGGAAAATTCAAAGTCAGTTCAGTCACTATCTGTTGTGTCCTGCAGAATGTCTCGCAGACTCCTTCATGAATCAGGAACCCCGAAAGTTCATCTCACCTTTAGGCAAGTTCAGTAGTCCTCTCTCTGCGGGTTCTCTGTGTCCATTTTATGCAATAGTCCAGGCAAGAGCAGTTTCTTGCCCAAATGGCTATCAAACTCCATAAGGATCCTCTTCGATGCCCATCTTCTTCCTGAAGTAGATTGGTGCTGCCAGGAGCAGAGTGTCTCATTGTCATGAAAAACCCTAAGTTATTAAAACATTTAAAATGCCATATTCTATAATCTTTGAAAGATATAAAGAATGCCTATCTAAAATATATCTATGTACATCTAGAAAATCTTAACTAACATGACTACAAACTTGACTTATTAATGATTATCCATTAACAACCTATATACATTACATTTTTAAATGAACTACACAATCACAATACCTTAATCAAGATCAGAAATACATATACATATAACAAAATTGACCTTAAATCTCCATCAATAAAGCAAAATCTATACTAATGCAAATTATTCATATCTATATCATATCCCCCTTTAAATGTAAAAAAAAATTATAAACAATATTTGGGAACACGGGCACAGTTATTTCTCTCCAAACTGCTTCCTGCTGAATGGGGGCGTCGTTAATTAGGTCTTTCATGGTATAACCTGTGTGCTAGTTTCATCTCAGTTGGCAGTTGAGCGAAGCAATTTTCTGAAGGTGTTCACAGCAAAACTTCAGGAGGGCGTGGTCCATCATACCATGTTGGGATAGAAGCAATCCACAGACTTTCACCTTCTGTGAAAACAAAATAAGAAACTCCTTTCCAAAGCATCATGTCCTTAGATCCAAATTTCAAAGTCAAGGCATTTTCAAAATATCTATGTTGGATTAGTTCAGCAGCATTTATAAACAAATATCTTTTACCAGCTGTTGCTCCTTCCTCAGCATTCAAACAATTCAAAGAGAGCATAATAGCATACAGTATCAAATTTCTCTGTTTATTTTCCATCTTTGTACGGCTTATATTTTAACTCTATTTTGTTTATTTTTACTTTTATTTTATATTCTCTGTATATCTTTGTCCTGGAATAACTCTGTAGACCAGGCTGTCCGCCTGTCTCTGCCTCCCAGGCATTGGGATTAAAGGTGTACGCTACTACACCTTGAACTCACAGAGATCTGTTTGTCTCTGCCTTCTAGGCACTGGGATTAAAGGCGTGTGCTACCACACCTTGAAGTCACAGAGGTCAATCTCCCTCTGCCTCCCAAGTGTTGGGATTAAAGGTGTGTACTACCACACCCAACTACTCTCTTTCTTCCTTTTTTTTTTGTTTTTTACTTTAAGAACTTTAACTTTTAGTCTGCATATATTTTCAACACACTGTAAATCATTTAAACATTTTCTTTGTTTTTGAATCTCTCTTTACGGTATCTCTTTTTCTTTTTCTGGACACATGAGCCTTTAAATTGCGGAGCAATATGGGTAGAATTAAAGCCGTGGCTTTGGCAGCTAGATCCAGCCCATTCCTTAGCTTTCCAGCCTCATGGCTGAGGTACTGGCTGTAGCCATGTTTATTGCCACAACTCTATGGCATTTCAATGTCCCTGCCAGCAAGCGAGCTTCAGCAGCCTGTGCTTGCAACCCACACGAACTGCCTGCGTAAAAGAGTCAGAGTTTGCCCTGGCAGGACAGCCCAGAAAGCCGGCATTTTTAAACGGCGCAGCTTTTTTCCTGCTACGGCTGAAAACCGAAAAGCATGCGTTCAGCTTTTCGTCAACACCGTTTAAGTGTTTCGTGGCAGGACCTCTTAATGAGCTGCAGAGTTTTGCAGCTAAAGCTGAGTCAGGAAGCCTCTCTTAATGAGAGCGCTTGCTTGCCTCTAGCAAGCAGAGTAGGACCCGAGATATTGTTGCTACCAAGAAAACATGCTTTACTCTTTCCCAAGCTTCCTCAGGCTTTCAGTGGATTTAGTTGTCCACACGTCTGGGTGCCATTCTGTTGTAATAGGAGCGGCGGGGCTGCGTCCCCAGGACCCCGGCCGCCTGCTAGCTTATGCCCCGAAATAATTACACGGACAGTGCTTGGCCCATTATATCTAGCCTCTTCTTGGCTAACTCTCGCACCTGGACTAGCCCATTTCTAATAATCTATGTAGCACCCCGAGGTGCGCTTACCGGGAATATTCTAGCCTACGTCCATCCTGGTTCGGAGCTTCATCGTGCTTCTGGCTCTGAGAGGAGCTATGGAGTCTGCCCGGGAGAGGGGAGCATGGCGTCTCTGAGCTCACTTCCTCTTCCTCCCAGCATTCTGTTCTGTCTACTCCACCCACCTATGCTCTAACCAATAAAATGGGCCAAGGCAGTTTCTTTATTTTTTAACCAATGACCTTCCTCCATCAAGATGGCAGCTTAACAATGTGTCTATCTAGTCAGGCCTATAATCAAGATGAAACGAGATTTTCACATATAATAATCAAATTTACTAAATATCTAGTTATAATCAACATTTCAGTGTATATTTAGCAAAGTAGTAGTAGCAGGAGGTTGCCCTGTAGGGCCAGTGACCTTCATAGCTTATAGTCTTTCGACCAGATTTACAGTACAGGACCGAATTCTCTCCCATGGAGCAAACCTTAAATCTAATCAGGAAGTTTGATTACTCCTTAACATTCATGCCACTGTTGCATCAGCACAGAAGGCAGAGGTTTTGTAAATGTGCTGTTTTTTCAAATGGAGCCATCATTCCCTACTATTTCAAAGGATCTAGGGATGCGAAGAAGGAGTATAGTCCCTAGAATGGGGTAACTAGACTTTCAGAGTGTGCAGGGCTGAAAGGTTGGAGCCATGCAGTAGATAATCCTTCCAGTTGCCTGTATCATACCACTTTTTCTTACTGATTGTTTCTCCTGGTAATCTGCTGTATTAATTTAATTATAGAAGGCTGAAGTGACGAAGAATACTTGAGAATAAGTGGTGTGAAAATATAAATTTTACATTTAAATGATATTTAACTAGAAATATGTAGAGAAATTTTAAAATTGTTCCTGCTTCGAGGCAGATTTCTTTATTTATAGCTGCTCATTTAAAATCTATTATATTTGCAAGTTCTGAATGCTCCTTATGGAGTACCATTTCCAGATGGTCTACCTTCTGCATTTTTTCTTGAATTGATGCCTGTTAGAAGCAAAACAAACAAAACCTGCATTAACATATTTACAAGTAAAAATGACTAAAAGATTTAAAAATAAATGAAAGTTTTTTTCAACATCATGCAAAACATGTATTGAACATTCTGTATCTCTTAATAATCCCATGATCTGATGACTTGTGTTTTGTTTGCTTGCTTACTTGTTTTGTTTTTTTTTTTTTTTTGTTTTTATTTTTTGAGACAGGGTCTCACTATATAGCTCTGACTATCCTTGAACTCAACTATGTGTAGAAAAGGTTGACTTTGAACTGCTAGGATTACAAGTGTGTGCCACCATGCCCAGCTTTTGGTAACTTGTTAAATTCTTGTATATAACAATCATTTATTAAGTTGTGACTAACACATATTTCATGTGTATTGGGTTTTAGTTCCCTGTTCTCACAGGACTCATTTTCAATGTGATATAGTGCAGTGTTTTTTGCTTATTTCCTTTTTGTTCCCTTCCTGTATTGGTTTGGTTTCTGAGACAGATCTTACTATGTAGCTCAGTTTGGCCTCTCTCAACCTTCTTTCCTGGTTTCTGAGTTTATAGTCAGTTTACAAATCTGATCCACCATGCTCAATTTATTCCTCCCTTTGAAAAGGACCTTGAGGAATTGCCTCATCCCATTAAAAGGAGAATCTTTAGCCTTCAGGAGGGCACATTTAAGTGTTATCATAAGAAATCATTTTAGCCGGGGCGGTGGTGGCGCACGCCTTTAATCCCAGCACTCGGGAGGCAGAGGCAGGCGGATCTCTGTGAGTTCGAGACCAGCCTGGTCTACAAGAGCTAGTTCCAGGACAGGCTCCAAAACCACAGAGAAACCCTGTCAAAAAAAAAAGAAATCATTTTAACAAAAGCCACAGGATGCCCTTTCAGTGTTTTTAATCTATTGCTGAGATTTGTATTGTAATTGCATATTGCAATAACTGAGAAAGACTTTACCAAGAAATCTAACTTCCTTTTTTGTTGTATTTCTACATTCTTCTTCTTTTTTTTTTTTTTTTTCTCTTGAGACATGGTTTCTCTGTATAGCTCTGGTTGCCCTAAAAGTTTCTCTGTAGACCAGGCTGGCCTTGAACTCACTGAGATACACCTACCTCTTCTTCTCAGGTGCTGGGATTAAAGGTGTGCACCACCACTGCCCACCGTCTTTCTACCTGTTCTTACAAGGGCTGATATATATATATATATATATATATATATATATATATATATATATATATATTCTTAATAAGAGTAAAAAATTTTGTAGAAGCTAAAGCCCCTATCCAAAGTGCTTTTGACTAACTGTTTTACAGATTTTCCTGTTATTTCCTCTTTAATTTTGAAATATTTGAAGACCTTAATGAGATATCCTAAGGTTAGGAACCAAATCTAAACACAAAATATGTTTCCTTTTTATGTATCTTGTATATAAACATTTATCTTATACACATGTTTATACAGTATGTTTCGTGACTGTGGATAGTACAGAAGGGTCATAGAAGGGAATTTTGTACTTGTCATTCCAGTACTTAGAAAGTTTCAAATTTTTTAACTTACATTTCGGATTGTCACATTCAGTATGGTTAACCTGTAGTTAAAAAAAACAGAATTAGTACAGCCTCAAGAAAGTTAGCTGGTGTAGAGTCCTCATCCTCATTTTCCCAGTGATGGCTATTTCTCTCCATTCTGCTGTGGAAGAGCTACACATCCAGACTAAGTGCAGGCACATACTCACAGTCTGTGTACAGCTCTAATTCTCGGAAGCCTTTGAAGTGCCTGCTACAGCTTTGTTGCCATCCAGTTCCTGGCCGCCAGACTCCCCTCCATTATAACTCAGGTTAGATGTTACTCAAAGGTTTTTACTACTAATATTAAAAAGAGATCCAAGAATGTTATATCAAAGTATTACCAGCGGTATGTAGAATTTTTAGCCATAATTTGTTCTTGAACAGACAATAAAAGGAAACAAGGTCATAGTTTAACAAAATGAATAGTATTGTTTCCAGAAATTAAATCTGCCATATTTGTGAACATTTTTGTTAATTTTATATTACAAAACAAAACAATTTTTTACATCCCTTGCTTTATATTAATTTTGCCATTTGCTTGTTCAATTAAGCCTTTTTCACATTGTTTTTAAAAAGCACAATTTGGAAAAAGCCCTAGTTCTTCTCAGTAACAAATGATAACACAATATGCCTCTGGCTCAGATATCTTGAAATCCTTCTTGTAGCTTTCTGTGTCTTTGTCTGAGTTCTGGCTGTGGCTAGCCTTCTGCAGTCACTATAAACCACGCGAAGGGATAGGAGGCCAGCTTTGCATTCTTGTACAAAAGGCCTTTAGTTATTATTTATCTTATGAGTGTGGGTGTTTTGCCTGTATGTGTGTCTGTGTGCCATAAGCATGCCTGGTGCTGGGGAAAGCCATAAGAGAGCATTGGTGGAGCTGGAGCTGGGGTTGGAATGGTTATGAAGCCTCCATGTGGGTGCTGGGAATTGAACCCTGGTCTCCTGAAGAGCATCTCTCCAGTTCCCAAAGCCTAATTCTTAATACATTAATGTACTGGAGTATTTAAAAATATATATGTATATGTTTTCTTTTTTTTTTTTAATATTTATTTATTTATTATGTATACAATATTCTGTCTGTGTGTATGTCTGCAGGCCAGAAGAGGGCACCAGACCTCATTACAGATGGTTGTGAGCCACCATGTGGTTGCCGGGAATTGAACTCAGGACCTTTGGAAGAGCAGGCAATGCTCTTAACCTCTGAGCCATCTCTCCAGCCCCCTGTATATGTTTTCTAATGACAGAACCAGCCACCTTCAGATATTAGTCACATTTTGCTGTTTTGGATTCCTCTGTTCCCTTATGCCCTCCCCTCTCCTCCAAAACAAATACAAACATTTCATTTCACTACATTTCAATTTTTATTTCTTTTAAATGGATGCATGCACTGTAATACCAAATTTTACTTAACAGAAGTAATGGTTCCTTTACATTCCTTTCACCAGTTTATATGCCAGGTTTTATTCCCTAGTTGTCTTTTAAAGTAAGAGTGTGTGTGTGTCTGTGTGTGTGTGTCTGTCTGTCTGTGCCTTTGTGTCTGTGTTTTTTGTTTGAGGATACTAAAATGTTCTACACATTGCATTTGACTAATATGTTTTTATTCATTTTTAATTCACAACTTAGACTAACTTCAGTCATCCTTGACATATCCCTTGGTAACATTTGGGAGTAGAATCTCACACGATGTTACTTGTTACTGTTTTCTGTGACCCAATAAGACTTTCATAACCATCAAAAAAAGTCTTTTGGCATTTGTAAAAGTCAGTAAGCCTTTATACACACATTGGGCAGGATGGTCAGTAAGACTCACAATTGAAAGGCAGTAGTGACTAAATGAGGAAAGTTCATTAACCTTGGCAGATGCTTCCTTTAAGAAAATTTCAGTGTGCTGTAATTCCTCGTTCTTGAGATTTATGCTTGGCTAGAACTGGTCCTTTTATTTTTCAATTATTGAATTCATAATTTTCTGTTCAGAAAGAAACTGTCTGACACTTCACATGCTCCATTTGTGGTCTTTCTCCCCACAGTGGCTGATCTCTATGTGGAGTATTAACCCGTCCAGAGATATCTGGAGTAGGGTCATCTTACCCTCTGAACTCAAAACATGTTTCCCTTCTGGGTTTCTTATTATAATGGTAATAGTGACAGTTGTCATGGAATGAAAACCTAGGTGTTCCATGTATGGTTTAAAATCAGTCAGAATGTATTAACTATACTTAAAAAAAAAAAAAAAATCAAGGATCAATGAAGGTAACAAGATTGCCCAGGTCACATAAGCTGTTGGAAAAGGACACACTGACAAGATGGCTCAGCACACAGAACCATCTCTGAAGCACATGGTGGTAAAGAGAACTGACTCCTAACATTGTCCTCTGCCTTAGGCATGCACACAGGCACGAACGTACAGAAGAGTGAAATTCCTTAAAAAGCAGATTGAACAATTGAGTCCTGACCCATGGAGCTGGAAGGTCCCTTTCCTTGGTGTCTGAGGCACTCCAGTTCCTCATACTTTGATTCTCTCATTCCTACATTTCAGAGATGCTAGCCAATCGCAGAAGCAACTTGAGCTGTCTTCCTAGAGTAGGCTTCCTCCTCCTGGAGCTTAGAATAAAACATTTCTGTTTGTTTCCTTGCTGTTTCTGTTTGTTTGCTTTTTTTCCTTGTCATTAAGAACAAGTTCTTGTATATCCCGTGCTGGTCTGGAACTCATAGCTGTGCATGACCTTGAACGTTGGATCACGTGCCTCTACTCCCAAGTGCTGGAAATACAAACATGTAATCCCAGTGGTAGAATACTTGCTAGCATGGGGAAGACCCTGGATTAGCTTCCCAGCATCACAGGGTAGCAAACTACCACACTTGGCTTCCTGTGTGAGAGATCAACTCCAGGACTACAGGCTAGGCAAGCACTCTGCCCCCTGAGCTACAGCCTCAGCTAGGCCTAGAATTCAAGTCCTATTTGCATTTCTGCCAAGTATTGAGCATTTTATTTTCTTCTTTATTTGTATTTTATACTATTATAGCCTTATATGTTTTTGTTTGGGCTCAGAAAAAGAACTTGTTTTTAATCTTAGGGACCCAGTACTTTCAGTATTTGCCATTCTGTGCTGATATTACCAATAAATGAACAAATATATTCTGAATTGTACTACACTTTTAAACAATTCTTGAAAAGGATATGCTAGTGTTTCTATAAGAAATTTTACATGATTTAAGGTATTTTAAGAAAATGTATGACTTAATTTTTTTAAAACATACTTTAGTGTTTCTTAAAGACAAAAACATATGGTATAGAATATAGCAAAGGTTGTATTTAGAAGACTGTATGTCTACTTTATGCCAGTGTTACCATCAAAGCTGTCCCTGCCAGGCGTGGTGGACTGTGTCTCTGATTCAGCATCTACGAGGTGGTGCCAGAAAGACTGTGTTATAAGCCATTCTGGTCTACATGGCAAATTCAAGGCCAGCCAGCCTGAGCACCGTAACTAAGAATTATGGCTGTAGGTCAGTGGTAGTGCACTTGCCTAGCATGGGAAAAGTCCTGGTTAGAGTCCCCAAAACTGCACCAGTGCAAACTGTAACTGAATAGCAAAGATTAAGTTAGTAGCCACTTTTTTGCAAATTATTTAATATTTCTGATACTCTCCTTACATGGTTATATTCATCACTGTTAACTCAGATCTGAAGTTTGCTTTGATTCATATTATATCACTGATGAAATCTAAAAGACAAGAATTATTCAAAGCATTAATTTACATCTGATCTATTCTTGAAGGGCACATTCATTTAAAACTATATTTAGTTGCTTCTGCTTAAGAGTCTTAATTTGAGTGATGTAGTCTGTTGTCCATGTCTGTCGGTTCCACATCCATGAATGAAATTAACTTGAATCAAAAATATCAGAAAATTTCTGATTCTTTACTGAACATGTGCTTTTTTTCTTGTTATTATACCCTGAACAATACAGTGCAGCAGCTATTTGCATTTATGTATTACATTGTTTGAATTATTGTATATAATTTAGGAATGACTTAAACTATATAAAGAAAACATGCACATTTATATCCGACTGTTTTGCCGTTTACATAAATGTACACGGATCTTGATGTCCATGAGGATTCTGGAGCCAAGCCCCCATAGATGTCAAGAAATAACATAATGTATAATCTTTCTTCTTTGGTTCCATGTTTTAAAGAAGCATACTTCTTAATTTTTTTTATAAAAATTATTTTTAAATATAATCAATAACTTAAAATTACAAAATGTAAATTTTATGTTCCAAATGCGTAAATGTGTTAATGAACTTATAGACTATAAAATGCTGTTTTCCAGTGTCAAGTCACAAACTGTGTTTGTCCTTTTCTACAGAACACTCCTCTGCCACCTTCAGCAGCTGTACAAGTGCAGGGCCAGCCTAACAGTTCTCAGCCTTCTCCACTCAGTGCATCCAGTCAGCATGCAGATCCCGTGAGAAAACCTGGGCAGAACTTCATGTGTCTATGGCAGTCTTGTAAAAAGTAAATGACTGTTTTATTTGTTATACAAAAGTGTTATTTGTTTTAGAGTGCTTTCATATTTACATTCCTATCTTATATAGTTTATAATTTCTTTTTCTGAAACCAGTAACTTTTAATGAAAAGTCTTTTGTGTTGCTAATTACACTTAGATGGAACAAGTGGCATGCTTCAGCTCAAAGATGTGTGTCAGTGGTCAGAAGAACTCTACTGTTCAATGCTAGTAAGAAATGTGTCTGAGTGTTAATTTTGGAAGAAAATGAGTTAATAACCTGATTTTAAGCTAGGCATAGTGGTACAATTTGTAATTTCAGCACTCAAAAAGCAGAAATGGATGAATGTCTTGAGTTTGATGCCAAGCTGTTCTACATAGCAAGTTCCAGGTCAACCAAGGCTGCATAATAAAACCCTATCTCATTTTGGGAAAAAAGGCCATTATAGCCCGAAGTATTTAGTCATTAGTACTTGTAATCCCAGCACTTAGGGGGCTGAGGCAATAGGATTACCATAGTTTTGAGGCTAGCCTGTGTTTATTGTAAGATCGATCTCAAAGAAAAGAAAACCCGGCCGGGCGGTGGTGTCTTTAATCCCAGCACTTGGAAGGCAGAAGCAGGTGGATCTCTGTGAGTTCAAGGCCAGCCTGGTCTACAAGAGCTAGTTCCAGGACAGGCACCAAAGCTACAGAGAAACCCTGTCTTGAAAAACAAAAATAAAAAAAAAAAAGTAAAACCAAATTTGATTATGTGTTTTTTGGTTTTGTTTGATTTGGTTTTCGTGTTTGTTTGTTTGTTTGTTTTTTCGAGACAGAGTTTCTCTGTGGATTTGGAGCCTGTCCTGGAAGTTACTCTTTATATCAGACTGGCCTTAAAATCACAGAGATCCTCTTGCTTCTGCCTCCTGAGTACTGAGGTTAAAGGCGCGTGTCACCACTGCTGGGCTGATAATGTGTTTTGTAAAGTAATGTAGTAACAAATGTAAATTTTTTGGAAAAGCTTAGAAGTAATATGATTTAGGAAATGAATTTTGTTTTTAATTTTGAAAATCATTTGAGGTTGTACCATTTCACATTTAGTGATAAATATTAACAGCAAATAGAACTGAACTTACTGTGTGAGTGTGTCTATATGTGCTTGTATGTGTGTGTGTGTGTGCACACGCGTGCGTGCATGTGTATGTGCATGTATACACACAGTACATGCATGGTATATATGTGTGAACCAGGAGCTCAGCATGTTGGTTACGCTGACTGGCCAGAAAGCCCTTCAGGTCCACATGTGTTGGCACTCTTGAGTGGTGATGTTTCAGATCTCCTTGCCTTTGTGCAGCAAGCACTTTCTCTCACTGAGCCATCTTCTAGCCCCAGGACTGAACTCCTTCTGTTCCTTTAGTGGTGCTGGGTTTGGAAGGTAGGTCTTTGCATGTGCTGAGAAAGAGCTGGAACTTAGTTAAAGCATTCTTAGACTTGAAAAAAACCTTAAGATGCTGGCTAAAATTGTTTCTTTCCATCAGAAGAGCTGAGCCAAGACACTTTGCCTTGAGTAAGTAATTTGAGAACTTTAAGCATTGGACACTTACTTTAATAGGCAAAGTAGTTTTCATTTTATAGAGAATAGAGATTCTATTTTTTGTTGTTGTTGTTATTTGTTAGTTTTTGGTTTTTTGAGACAGGGTTTCCCTGTAGCTTTGGAGCCTGTCCTGGCACTAGCTCTTGTAGATCAGGCTGGCCTCGAACTCAGAGATCCGCCTGCCTCTGCCTCCTGAGTGCTGGGATTAAAGGCGTGCGCAAGCGCTGCTCAGCCAAGATTCCATTTTCATAGCTTAAAATTTTTTATTAGCTCTTTTTATTTATTAGAGATAATTGTGTTTTGTTAATTTCATAAGATCATAAGCCTGGGGATTATTAATAGCATCCAAAACCAGTGCTTATCAAACTTAATCTTAAATGTCAACCCAGCAGTGGTGCATAATATCAATTTAATGTGTCCTGACCAGTGGTTTTTGTTGTTGTTGTTGTTTGTTTGTTTTCTTTTCAGTGAAAAAATAAAACACATTCATCATGTTAGTAAGGGTAGGAATTGTTTTTACTTCTGTATTATGTGTACTTGATCATGACATAAGTCCCAGAGAAATTCTTCAGATTGTCTGCTTACTGAATTAAAGAAATTCAGTGAAATTCACCATATTTATTTTTTCTGTCTCTTTTTGCTGTTATTGACATGGTACTTGGGGCCTTGTACTTGTTAAAGAAGGGCTCTGCCACCTAGCTATACCTTCAGAACTTGCTTTCATTATTGTTACTATTGGTATTGTTATTATTTTAGCTTATGTAGTAAGCTAATTTGACACTTTGTTCACTAGTGTCTACTTTATATCTATTTATTATGAATTTTTGTTTTCTTTTTCTGTGTTCTCTGGTAAAGAATAACTGACAAAGTAGGTAGTCTGTTAAAACTGTTTGTGGACTTTTTTTTTAAGAATTTAAGAGTAGGATTGGGAGGGCTACTGATTATTTACTCATTATGTATACAATATTCTGTCTGTGTGCATGTCTGCAGGCCAGAAGAGGGCACCAGACCTCATTACAGATGGTTGTGAGCCACCATGTGGTTGCCGGGAATTGAATTCAGGACCTTTGGAAGAGCAAGCAATGCTCTTAACCTCTGAGCCATCTCTCCAGCCCGCTACTGATTTTTTTTGAGTTGATCTTGTAGCCTGCCGCATTACTGAAGCTGTTTATCAGTTGTAGGAGTTCCCTCATAGAATTTTTGGGCTCACTTATGTATACTATCATATCATCTGCAAATTGCAAAAGATTGACTTCTTCCTTTCCAGTTTGTATCCCCTTGATCTCCTTTTGTTGTCTTATTGTTCTAACTAGAACTTCGAGTACTATGTTGAATAGATATAGAGATAGTGGACTGCCTTGTCTTATTCCTGATTTTATTGGTATTGTTTTGAGTTTCTCTCCATTTAATTTGATGTTGACTGTTGGCTTGCTGTATATTGCCTTTATTATGTTTAGGTATGTTCCTTGTATCCCTGATCTCTACAAGACCTTTATCATGAAGGGATGTTGTATTTTGTCAAAGACTTTTTCAGCATCTAATGATGATCATGTGGTTTTTTTCTTTCAGTTTATTTATATGGTGGATTCCTTTTAATATATTTTTCTGTGTTGAACCATCCTGCATGTCTGGGATGAAGTCAACTTGATCATGGTGGATGATTTTTTTTTTTTTGATGTTTAAGTCTTGGATTCGGTTTGCCAGTATTTTATTGAGTATTTTGCATCAATGTTCAAGAGGGAAATTGGTCTGTAATTCTCCTTCTTGGTTGAATCATTGTATTGTTTCAGTATCTGGGTATACTGATGAAAAGAGTTTGGCAACCTTCCTTCTGTTTCTGTTGATGAGGAGTATTGGTATTAGCTCTTTTTTGAGGAAGGTTCTGGTAGAATTCTGCAAAAAAACCATTGGTGTCTGGGCCTTTTTTTTTTTGGTAGGGAGGCTATTGATGATTGCTTTTTATTTTCTTACATGTTATAGGTTTATTTAAATTGTTCATCTGGTCTTGATTTAAATTTGGTATGTGGCACCTATCCAGAAAACTTGTTCATTTCTTTTAGATTTTCCATTTTTGTGTAATACGGGTTTTTCAAAGTATGACCTAATTATTGATCCTCTGGATTTCCTCAATGTCTGTTGTTATTTCCCCCTTTTAATTTCTGATTTTGTTAATTTGGGTAGTCTCTCTGCTTTTTGGTTAGTTTGCATAAGGGTTTGTCTACCTTGTTGATTTTTCTCAAAGAACCAGCTCTTTGTTTCATTGATTCTTTGTATTATTTTCTGTTTCTATTTTATTGATTTCTGCCCTCAGTTTGATTATTTCCTGTCATCTGCTATACCTGGTGAGTCTTCTCTTTTTGTTCTAGAGCTTTCAGTGTGATCTTAAGTCACTAGCATGAGATTTCTCCACTTTCTTTTTGTAGGCACTTAGTGCTATGAACTTGCCTCTTAGCACTGCTTTCATAGAGTTCCATAGGTTTGGGTATGTTGTGCATTCATTTTCATTGAATTCTAGGAAGTCTTTAATTTCTTTTTTTTTCTGTATTTTCTTTTTTTTTAATTTTTTATTTATTTATTAAAGATTTCTGTCTCTTCCCCGCCACCGCCTCCCATTTCCCTCCCCCTCCCCCGATCAACTCCCCCTCCCTCGTCAGCCCAAAGAGCAATCAGGGTTCTCTGCCCTGTGGGAAGTCCAAGGACCACCCACCTCCTTCCAGGTCTAGTAAGGTGAGCATCCAAACTGCCTAGGCTCCCACAAAGCCAGTACGTGCAGTAGGATCAAAAACTCATTGCCATTGTTCTTGAGGTCTCAGTAGTCCTCATTGTCCGCTATGTTCAGCGAGACCGGTTTTAACCCAGGCTTTTTCAGACCCAGGCCAGCTGGCCTTGGTGAGTTCCTGATAGAACATCCCCATTGTCTCAGTGTGTGGGTGTATCCCTCGCGGTCCTGAGTTCCTTGCTCGTGCTCTCTCTCCTTCTGCTCCTGCTTTGGACCTTGAAATTTCAGTCCGGTGCTCCAATGTGGGTCTCTGTATCTGTCTCCTTTCATCGCCTGATGAAGGTTAATATTCAGGAGGATGCCTATATGTTTTTCTTTGGATTCTCCTTCTTATTTAGCTTCTCTAAGAACCCGAATTATAGGCTCAATGTCCTTTATTTATGGCTAGAAACCAAATATGAGTGAGTACATCCCATGTTCCTCTTTTTGGGTCTGGCTTACCTCACTCAGGATAGTGTTTTCTATTTCCATCCATTTGCCTGCAAACTTCAAGAAGTCCTTGTTTTTTACTGCTGAGTAGTACTCTAATATGTATATATTCCATACTTTCTTCATCCATTCTTCAATTGAAAGGCATCTAGGTTGTTTCCAGGTTCTGGCTATTACAAACAATGCTGCTATGAACATAGTAGAGCATATACTTTTGTTGTATGATAAGGCCTCTCTTGGGTATATTCCCAAGAGTGGTATTGCTGGGTTCATGGGTAGGTTGATCCCGAATTTCCTGAGAAACCTGCACACTGCTTTCCAAAGTGGTTGCACAAGTTTGCATTCCCACCAGCAATGGATGAGTGTACCCCTTTCTCCACAACCTTTCCAGCAAAGGCTATCATTGGTATTTTTGATTTTAGCCATTCTGACAGGTGTAAGATGGTATCTTAAAGTTGTCTTGATTTGCATTTCCCTGATCACTAAGGAAGTTGAGCATAACCTTAGGTGTCTTTTGGCCATTTGAACTTCTTCTGTTGAGAGATCTCTGTTCAGCTCAGTGCCCCATTTTATAATTGGGTTGATTAGCCTTTTACGGTCTAGTTTCTTGAGTTCTTTATATATTTTGGAGATCAGACCTTTGTCAGTTGCAGGGTTGGTGAAGATCTTCTCCCAGTCAGTGGGTTGCCTTTCTGTCTTAGCGACAGTGTCCTTTGCTTTACAGAAGCTTCTCAGTCTCAGGAGGTCCCATTTATTCAATGAGGCCCTTACTGTCTGTGCTGCTGGGGTTATACATAGGAAGTGGTCTCCTGTGCCCACGTGTTGTAGAGTACTTCCCACTTTCTCTTCTATCAGGTTCAGTGTGTTCGGACTGATATTGAGGTCTTTAATCCACTTGGACTTGAGTTTTATGCATGGTGATATATATGGATCTATTTTCATTCTTCTACAGATTGACATCCAGTTTTGCCAGCACAATTTGCTGAAGATGCTCTCTTTTTTCCATTGTATACTTTTAGCTCCTTTATCGAAAATCAGGTGCTCATAGGTTTGTCGGTTAAAGTCAGGGTCTTCTATTCGATTCCATTGGTCGACTTCTCTGTTTTTATGCCAATACCAAGCTGTTTTCACTATTGTAGCTCTGTAATAGAGTTTGAAGTCAGGGATGGTAATGCCTCCAGACGTTCCTTTATTGTATAAGATTGTTTTGGCTATCCTGAGTTTTTTGTTTTTCCATATAAAGTTGATTATTGTCTTCTCCAGATCTGTGAAGAATTTTGATGGGATTTTGATGGGGATTGCATTGAATCTATAGATTGCTTTTGGTAGAATTGCCATTTTTACTATGTTGATCCTCCCAATCCAAGAGCAAGGGAGATCCTTCCATTTTCTGGTGTCCTCTTCTATTTCTTTCTTCAAAGACTTAAAGTTCTTGTCAAATAGATCTTTCACTTCCTTCGTCAGGGTTACCCCAAGATATTTTATGCTCTTTGTGGCGATTGTGAAAGGTGATGCTTCTCTGATTTCCCTCTGTTTCTTTATCCTTAGTGTATAGGAAGGCAACTGATTTTTTGGAATTGATCTTGTATCCTGCCACATTACTAAAGGTGTTTATCAGCTGTAGGAGTTCTTTGGTAGAGTTTTTGGGGTCGCTTATGTATACTATCATATCATCTGCGAATAACAACAGCTTAACTTCTTCCTTTCCAATACGAATCCCCTTGATCCCCTTATGTTGTATTATTGCTATTGCTAGAACGTCAAGCACTATATTGAAGAGGTATGGAGAGAGTGGACATCCTTGTCGTGTTCCTGATTTTAATGGGATTGCTTTGAGTTTTTCTCCATTTAATTTAATGTTAGCTGTCGGCTTGCTGTAAATAGCTTTTATTATATTTAGGTATGACCCTTGTATCCCTAATCTCTCCAAGACCTTTATCATAAAGGGGTGTTGAATTTTGTCGAATGCTTTTTCAGCATCTAATGAAATGATCATATGGTTTTTGTCTTTCAGTTTATTTATATGGTGGATTAAATTGATAGATTTGCGTATGTTGAACCAGCCCTGCATCTCTGGGATGAAGCCTACTTGATCATAATGGATAATTTTTTAATGTGTTCTTGGATTCGGTTTGCCAGTATTTTATTGAGAATTTTTTGCGTTGATATTCATGAGTGAGATAGGCCTGTAATTCTCTTTCTTGGTTGGGTCTTTGTGTGGTTTTGGTATCAGGGTAACTGTAGCTTCGTAAAAAGAATTTGGCAATGGCTCTTCTGTTTCTTTTTTTTTTTTAAATATTTATTTATTATGTATACAATATTCTGTCTGTATGCCTGAAGGCCAGAAGAGGGCGCCAGACCTCTTTACAGATGGTTGTGAGCCACCATGTGGTTGCTGGGAATTGAACTCAGGACCTTTGGTAGAGCAGGCAATGCTCTTAACCACTGAGCCATCTCTCCAGCCCTATATTTATTTCTTATGTATACAATATTCTGTCTGTATGTCTACAGGCCAGAAGAGGGCACCAGATCTCATTACAGATGGTTGTGAGCCACCATGTGGTTGCTGGGAATTGAACTCAGGTCCTTTGGAAGAGCAGGCAATGCTCTTAACCGCTGAGCCATCTCCCCAGCCCGGGCTCTTCTGTTTCTATACTGTGCAATACTTTAAAGAGTATAAGTATTAGCTCTTCTTGGAAGTTCTGATAGAATTCTGCATTGAAACCATCTGGTCCTGGGCTTTTTTTCGAAGGGAGGTTTTTGATAACAGTTTCTAATTCTTCGCGACTAACAGGTCTATTTAGATCGTTCACCTGGTCTTGGTTTAGCTTTGGTATATGGTACTTATCTAAAAAAAATGTCCATTTCTTTTGCATTTTCCAGTTTTGTGGCATACAGGCTTTTGTAGTAAGATCTAATGATTCTCTGAATTTCCTCTGTGTCTGTGGTTATGTCCCCCTTTTCATTTCTGATCTTATTTATTTGCGTGTTCTCTCTCTGTCGTTTAATTAGTTTGGATAGGGGTTTGTCAATCTTGTTGATTTTCTCCAAGAACCAACTTTTTGTTTCATTGATTCTTTGGACTATTTTCTGTGTTTCTATTTTGTTGATTTCCGCCCTCAGTTTGATTATTTCCAGTCTTCTACTCCTCCTGGGCACGTCTGCTTCTTTTTTTTCTAGAGCTTTCAGGTGTGCTGTTAAGTCCCCAATGTATGCTTTCTCTGTTTTCTTTAAGTGGGCACTTAGTGCTATGAACTTTCCTCTTAGCACTGCTTTCATCGTGTCCCATAGGTTTGAGTATGTTGTCTCTTTATTTTCATTAAATTCAAGGAAGACTTTAATTTCTTTCTTAATTTCTTCCTTGACCCAGGTGTGGTTCAATAGTTGATTGTTCAGTTTCCATGAGTTTGTCGGCTTTCTGGGGGTAGCATTGTTGTTGCCTTCTAACTTTAATCCGTGGTGATCTGATAGGACACAGGTGGACACTGATATTCTTTTGTATCTGTGGAGGTTTCCTTTGTTTCCGAGTATATGGTCAATTTTTGAGAAGGTTCCATGAGCTGCAGAGAAGAAGGTGTATTTTTTCCTATTTGGGTGGAATGTTCTATAGATATCTGTTAAGTCCATTTGCTTCATTACCTACAATAATTCTCTTAATTCTCTATTAGGTTTCTGTCTGATTGACCTGTCCATTGGAGAGAGAGGTGTGTTGAAGTCTCCTACTACTAGTGTGTGTGGTTTGATGTCTGCCTTTAGTTCTAGTAATATTTCTTTTAGATAAGTGGGTGCTTTTATATTGGGGGCATAGATATTCAGGATTGAGATGTCATCCTGATGAATTGTTCCTGTCATCTCGATCTCTTCTGATTGATTTTAGTTTGAAGTCAGTTTTGTTGGAAATTAGTATGGCCACACCTGCTTTTTTCTTAGGACCATTTGCTTGAAAGACCTTTTCCCAACCTTTTACTCTGAGTAGATGCCTGTCTTTGTGGTTGAGACGTGTTTCTTGTAAACAGCAGAATGTTGGTTCCTGTTTTCGTATCCAATCTCTTAGCCTGTGCCTTTTTATAGGTGAATTGAGACCATTAATATTAAGTGATATTAATGACCAGTGGTTGTTTCCTCCAGTTATTCTTATTGTTTTTGGTAGTAGAGTTTGTGTGTGTGTCCCTTCTTTGAGTTGTGCTGGTGAAGGTTCGCTAGATGCCTGAGTTATTGTAGGCAGTGTTGGCAATGTTGGATTCCTTGGGTTGCGATTTTCCTTCTATTACTTTCTGTAGGGCTGGATTTGTGGCTACGTATTGTTTAAATGTGTTCTTATCCTGGAATGTCTTGTTTTCTCCATTGATAGTGAACACTAGCTTGGCTGAGGATAGAAGTTTGGGTTTGCATCCATGGTCTCTTAGTTTTTGAAGTACCTCTATCCAGGACCTTCTGGCTTTCATGGTTTCCATAGAGAAGTCAGGTGTAAGTCTGATCGGTTTACCTTTATAGGTTACTTGGCCCTTTTCCTTTGCAGCTCTTAATATTCTTTCTTTAACCTGTATATTTTGTGTTTTGATTATTATATGGCAAGGGGATGTTTTTCTTTGATCCAGTCTGTTTGGAGTTCTGTATGCTTCTTGAATGTTCAAAGGGATATCTTTCTTTATGTTGGGAAAGTTTTCTTCCATAATTTTGTTAAAAATATTTTCTGGGCCTTTGAGCTGTGATTCTTCTCCTTCTTCTATTCCTATTATTCGTAGGTTTGGTCTTTTTATTGTGTCCCATATTTCTTGAATGTTTTGTGATGCGAATTTGTTGACTTTGCTGTTTTCTTTGATCAGTGCATTTATTTTCTCTATGGTGTCCTCAGAATCTGAGATTCTTTCTTCTGTCTCTTGTATTCTATTGATTATGCTTGTTTCTGTAGGCTCTGCTCGTTGACCTAGATTTTCCATATCCAGCTGTTCCTCAATTTGTGTTTTCTTCCTTGCTTCCATTTCAGTTTTCAATTCCTGAACTGTTTCCATTACCTGTTTGATTGTTTTTTCTTGGTTTCCCAGGGTCTCATGTATGTATTTACTCATTTCTTCAAACTTTTTGTTATACTTCTCATCCATTTCTATAAGGGTGTTTTTTACATGTTGTTTAAGGGACTCTATTGCTTTCATAAAGTCAATTTTTTCCTCTTCTTCTGTGTTAGGGTGTTCAAGTCCTTCTGTTGTAAGATCATTGGGTTCTGGTGTTTTCATGTTGTTTTTTAGATTATTGGGTGAAATTCTGCCTTGGCGCCTGCCCATCTCCTCCTATTGATGCTATCTAATCAGTCTTTTGAAATCGGATCAGGTTTCTCTGCTGGCCCGAGGCTTCTCTTACAAATTGCCCTCGCTCTGTTTCCTGGCTCCAGCCGGGGGCCAAGATCCCTCTCCCCCCTGAGAAGGGTCTTCAGGAACAGGACCCGGCTCCCCGTTTGCCAGGGACCTCGCCAACCAAAGGCCTACCTCTTTGATTTAGTTGTAGTGGGGCGATCTGCTCTCGGTGTTGTGTGCTGGTCCCTGCCGCCTGCGTCCTCTGTCGGTTGTCTGCCGGCGCCGGCGCCTGCGTCGGTCGTCTGCCGAAGTCTTTAATTTCTTTATTTCTTCTTTGACCCAGGGGTGATTCAGTTGAGCACTCTGTTCAATTTCCTTGAGTTTGTAGGTTTTCTAAAATTAGTGTTGGTGTTGAATTCTAACTTTAAGTCATGGTGATACAATAAGATACGGGGGATTATTCCATTTTTTTTTTTTTATGTGTTGAGGTTTGCTTTGTTATCAAATATGTGGTCAATTTTAGAGAAAAGTTCTTTGAGGTGCTGAGAAGTAATATTCTTTTGTGTTTGGGTTAAATGTCTGTTAAGTCGATTTGAGTCATCACATCTGTTCTCTTATTTCTCTGTTAGGTTTCTGTCTGGTTGATCTGTCCATTGTTGATAGTGGGGTGTTGAAGTCTCCAACTATTAGTGTTGAGGTTTGATGTGCAAGTTAAACTTTGTGTTTTCTTTTACATATGGGGTGCTCTTGAATTTGGGTTATAGATGTTTAGGATTGAGACTTCATCTTGATGGCTTTTTCCTGTGATGAGTATGAAGTGTCATTCTCCAGGAGACTGTGAGGAGCTTAGGGTACCAAGAGCACAGGATAAGAGAAGAACTTTTGTTTTTCAAATTCAGATTCTGTTCTAAATGAAAAATTATCTGTTACAGCTGTTGTCCACTAAGTTGTTAGTTCAGAATTTTTAAATAATATTTTATCAAAAATATGAGTACTTTTCCCACTGTATTTAGAATTAAGCTTATTTAGTTCACTGATTCACTGATATTGCATCTTATTTCCAGGTGAAATATCACTATCTGTGTGCTCTCCTCCCCTTATAGAAATAGAAGTGACTTTGAGTCTGCATTTGATCTGTGTGTCAGCAGTACTCTTCTCTGTTGTCCCTCTAACCCAGTTTGGTCTGCCCCTCTCAGCACCATGTATCAGCAACAAGATGAAAGAGTATTCATGCTTGTGTTCTCTTCATTTGCTTGATATATAGTTTACATCCTTCCATTTACGATCTCTGTATAGGATAGTGGTACCATTCCTTTCTGGGTTATTGCTTGTTTAGTTCTTTGAGAATTCTGCATACTATGTTTTTATCAAGTCTACTCTTCCTTTTCCAGCTCATACAACCTTTGTCTCCTCTTTTTTGCTCTCCAACCATCAAATCCAACTTATGTTGCCCATATATTTGTTCTTCAACATGTGGCATTCCAACGGAGTGTGGTCAGCTTACCAGAGAGAATGTTCTTTTTTAATTTCTCAAATATATATGAGTGTTTTATTACCTGCATGTATGACATGTCTACCACATGCATGCTAGTGCCCAGAGTAACCAGAAGAGGGCACTGGAACTGGAGTTAAAGAGCCCGTGTGGGTACAAGGAATCAAACTCTAGTCTTCTAAAAGCAGGAAAGGCTTTAGCCACTGAACCATCTTTGCAGCCTCCTGGAAGCAACTTTTTTTTTAAAGATTTATTTATTTATTATGTATACAACATTCTGCCTGCCTGTATGCCCATACACCAGAAGATGGCGCCAGATCTCATTACAGATGGTTGTGAGCCACCATATGGTTGCTGGGAATTGAACTTGGGACCTCTGGAAGAGCAGCTGGTGCTCTTAACCACTGAGCCATCTCTCCAGCTCCCTGGAAGCAACGTTTTTAAAGAAAACTGGTTCTTCATCTCCCAGCAGGTATTGAGTGCCAGCAGTCATGAGTACCTCCTCTTTCCATGCTGAGATTTGGTCTTGCTGGAGATTTACATGGGCTTCTGTATGCTGTCACAGCTACTGTTAGTGCATATGTCCAGCTGCCCTGTTGTGTCTGGAGGACAGTTTTCTTGTGGTCACCTCTGATGCTTAAGACTCTTTTTGCCCTTTCTTTTGCAATGGTTCATGAGCCTTGGGAGAAAGGGATGTGATGTCCCAGTTAGAACTGATCATTCCATTCCACAGCCTCTTGTCCTCTGTACCTTGACCAGTTGTGAGTCTCCATGTTAATCTCCATCTACTGCAAATAGAAACTTCTCTGATGAGGGTTGAAAGATGCCCTGATTTGTGGGCACAGTGAGAAGATATTTAGGAATCAATTATTACTATGTCCAATAGTAATAGTTCCCCCTCTAGAGCCTATGTCTAGCCACAGGTTCTTAGCTAACAATGGTACCAGTATAGGTTTCATCTTGTGGAGCAAAACTTTAGTTCAAGCAGAAAGTGGATGGTTAGTACTATGATATCCATGCCACACTTGCATCATGGGCATATTTAGTTATGCCAGACATTATTAGAGCCCATGGGGATGGGGTATTTGTTTCTTAAATGTTAGGTAGAATCTACTTGTGAAACCAGCTTGTCCTGATTCTTTTTGCTTTGCAGGTTATTGATTCAATTTCTCTAGTAATTATCGGCCTATTCAGGCCACCTGTTTCTTCTATTGTGAGTTGTGGAAGATTATTTCAAAGATAGCTATTTGTGAGCCTAGAAATATAATACCCTATGTTGTACTCTTTAACTTAATACGTTTATTTGTGTGTATGCACACTTACACACATTACATGAAACGAGTGTGAAGGTGAGAAGTCTCCTTAACAAAAGTCAATTTTCTCTATCATGTGGGTTTGGGACATTGAATTCTGGTTATCAGGCTTGGCAACAAGAGCCTTCCCCCTCTGAGGCATCTCATTGGCCCTTCTTTGTTATTCATTTCTAATATTAGTGATTTATAGCTCTTTTTTCCCTTCTTGCTGGCTAGAGTTTTATGAACTTTATTGAGCTTTTTAATACAAACTACAGATGCAAAACAAACCTTTTGTCATTCTCTTCCTATTTGCTTCCTTTATTCAATTTCATTTATTTCTGCTATGATTTTTTTTAAATTTGTTCTATTTGCTTTTTCTAGTTTCTTAGACTAGATGCTTAACTTACTGGTTTTATATCTTATTTTAGATCTTATTGATAGAAGTATTCATTTTCATTTGGTCTTCCTAAGTTTTACTTTTACTGTATTTCTCAAATTTTGAAGTTATGTTTTCATTTAGTTCAGAATATTGAAGAGTGTTTTTCATTCTCCAGATGTTTTGTTTTTCGCAGCTATTCTGCTGTTTACAGATTATCTTCTTTCCCTGTTGCTGTGATAAAATATGCTGACAGAAGCAACTGCAGGGAGAGGCTTGTTCTGGCACCGACCATTCCAGCAGGGAGGTCAGAGCAGCTAAGCTGTAAGCAGTTACTGACACCGTAACCACAGCTATAGTCCAGGACTCAAACCTGGGGAATTATACTCACAACAGTGGGCAGGTCATCCCGCCTCAGTTAATGGTGATCAAGCTAATCCCCACAGGTGTGCTTGGGAGTCCGTCTCTCAGGTGACTTTAGATTCTGGGATGTTAATATACACATACAGGTTAGCTCCAGTCATCTGACAGTATATGCTGTGTGTTTCTATTTTTTTATTTGTGGGAGTGTATTATGGTACTAAATGTGTTCTAACGTGGTTGTTTCATGGGAGATTGATAGGAATATCATTAGATGGACTATTCTGTACATGTTAATTAGGTTGAAATGATTGATGCTGCTGGCTGGTTCTGTTTTTTCTTTACTGCTCTTGTACCTGCTCAATGTTTTGCTTATGAGTGGGGTGTTAAAGTGCCCAGCTATGGTACTGAATATGTCTGCTTCTTTATATAGTCTCCATCCATTTTTGCTTGATAAATTTTGATACTCTGCGTTAGGTATATTCACTTTATGGAAAACTCGGTGTGTGCACCACTTGTTTATGTTTGTTTGTTTCATTTGACAGGTTTTAAGTTTTTGTTAAAAGTCAGCTAATAAGAACCAAAGGAACAGACTTTTAGCATGCGGTCTTACTTTATCTGACTAGGAGTTAGGCAGTATTTAATTTTTGTTAGTCTGTAGACATTTTTGATCTTTTGCAAACTAGTAATGAAGCCACTCACTGCCAAAGCTCGAGTATTTCCCTCTGAGAGAAGCATAATCTGTAATGTGGTTATATTGAGAATTCCATCACTAAACCTCACACCGGGAATGCCAAGTTTCCTGGATTTATTCCAATTAAAGTTTCAGTTTAAAGCTGTTTTGCTTATGAAGCAGGAACTCTTGACTTTCTGATGGAAAACAGTATTTTCTGAGCACCTAGAAATGGCTGAGTTGAGGCTGAACTATGTCATTGCCATTCCAACAGATACCAACTTCATCACTAGCTTGACTTGAACTCAACGGTTCTGAGCTACACTGGCTTGGTGTCACTCATTGTCATGAAAGTCATGAAGTCTTGCTGTTTCTATGCCTGTGCGAGAATCTGTGTACTAGTGAGACTCACTGGAAGTCTGGATGATATTTGACTGATATTTAGAGCCAATGAGTCTTCCTAAGGGCAAGACTGATTTCATGTAGCGCTGCTATGGGCAGCATTATTTTGGGAAGTGTATGCTCCCCAAGGCTTCACCACCGCTGTGCTAAGAAAATAGTGTTATTACCTGTGGTAGTAATGTGCATCAGCTGGTTGAGTGGCTGGTGGTTGGTTTGGAACAAGGCTCCATTCTTTCAACATTGAGTTCCAAAGAGCCCAATTATTAGCTGGACATTGATGGCGCACACCTTTAATCCCAGCAGTCAGGCGGATATCTATGAGTTTGAGGTCAGCTTGGTCTACAACAGCTAGTTCCAGGACAGGTTCCAAAGCTACAGAGAAACCTGTCTAAAGAAAAACAAACAAACAAAAGAGCCCAATTACTGTGTTACCAAATATCAAAAGGTTCATATAACATAAAATTAATTGGGGTTAAAATGGTTCTAATGTTAAATATTTAAAATGTTATAAATATAATTTCCTAGGTTGGGAATCTAACCTGTAGTTTATTAATATTTATTCCTTGGGAAATTATGCACGGAATACAGAAAAATTATCAGCCATTACTAATCTCTTAAACCTAGTTTGTTTTCAGAATTTTTACAAACTTGAAAAAAATTGTAATAAAAGTATGCCTTAGTTTATACCTAGTAATGTATTTCTGCATATTAAGTTATGTTAGGGGAGAAAATCAGTCTTTAGTGTTCAACATATATACCTAGTTTGAAATCCCAGCTAATGATTCTGGAAAATGATGTTCAGAAGCCCACTTTTTGGCATAAAGTGGGGGTGCGAATTGGGGATGTGAATGTGCCTGGTGCCTGTGTGTACTGAGCAACATTTAGAGAGAAGCACTCTGTGCTGTGAGCTACTTCCCAAGAACAATGTTGTGCACAGTGCCTGCTCTTTCTGGGAAACCAAGTGAGTACTCATGCTGGAATTTTATTCAGATTCATTTAGATCCTTCATTTATTCCACTCAGAATATGCATACAGCTCCCTGCACCTAAGACTCAGAGAACATTTCAGAAAGAGGGGTGGGAAAATAGTAAAAGCCAGAGGATCCAGGAGTTTGTAATGAGATTGTGTCTCTTTGTAATGTTAGGAGCTACATCTTATAAAGTCTCAACATGATGCCCAAACATGAGAACATAGATGACACCAGTAGACATGTCAGGTGAAAGGGACAAAAACCCATAAGCCCCAACCCTACACAGAACTAACTACAGGCAACTAAAGAATGCTGAGAGGAAGAGAAACAGTTTTCCTCGGGGACGAGCACACCAATTGGTTTTCTAATATGAAATGGTCAACTCTGAAAACATACATATAAGAAAAAGTATCTGGGCGGAACTGGTTATGTTTAGGAATGTATATGTATATCTGTCATGGATAGTTTCTTGATTTGACTTTCTTAGTGATGGACTGTCACCTGGAAGTGTAAGCTGAAATAAACCCTTTCCTCACCAAGTTGTCTTGGTCATGCTGTTTTATCACTCAGTAGAAACCCTAACTAAAACAAGGTGGTACCATTATAGTGGGCATAGTTGTGGCAGACTTGACCGTGTTACAGGGGTTGGGGGGCCGTGGAAGGACTTTGGGACTTTGAGCTAGAAAAGTCACTGAGTGTTGAGCACTCAATGGGCTGTGGGAGCCAGGAAGAGAAGACTGTTGAGAGCAGTGCAGAGGATGGAAACCTGGCTTGGGAGATTTCAGAAGAAAGCAAAAACTCTACCAGGCCTTTTGTGTGAAGAGTCTGTGGTGTCTGGTCAGCTGAGGCTCAAGACTCAGCTGTGATTAACAAGAAACTAGAAGTGCTAAAGAAAAGCCTTTGTTTTACTGGGATGCTGATTACCTGGAGCTGAGCCATTAGCAGTGACCAAGAAGAAAACAGCATCATTGAGCTCTTCTTCCCAGTGTCCTGGGAAGTGTTTCCTCAGGGTCAGCACCCAGAAGCTGTGTTCCAGAGGTGGCCAAGGCTGCACCTCATGCTGGCAGCTGAGCTTGGTACAGTGTAAGAGTGACCTAGATGGTACTGGGTTTGAAGGCATGAAGTAGTCATGGAGAGCAGCTGAGGCTTGGCACTTAAGAAGCCAGGAGATTCAGCCGTGGGTGAAGGTGCAGCCTCAGTGGAAGTTGAAGGCCCAGGACTGAAGGGGTCTTGCAGAGAAGTTGAGGCTTGGTACCATGAGGAGAGCCTATGAGAAGCTATTGGTACCATGAGGAGAGCCTATGAGAAGCTATTGGTACCATGAGGAGAGCCTATGAGAGGCTATTGGTACCATGAGGAGAGCCTGTGAGAGGCTATAGGTACCATGAGGAGAGCCTGTGAGAGGCTATAGGTACCATGAGGAGAGCCTATGAGAGGCTATTGGTACCATGAGGAGAGCCTGTGAGAGGCTATAGGTACCATGAGGAGAGCCTGTGAGAGGTTATTGGTACCATGAGGAGAGCCTATGAGAGGCTATTGGTGAAAGTGCAGCCCAGTTGCAGCAGGAGAGAGACCCCAGTTCCTTGGGATGACCACCAGTAGTGGAGTGGACTTTGCCCTAGCTTAGACGACAGACTGCCGCAGAGGGCAGAGCTAGAGAAGTGGCCACAAGAGTCCAGAAGATTGTGAGTGGATGCCAGAACCTGGATGGGCATTTCATTATTTACATGTTGGAGTTTGGTTTCGCTTTGATATGATTGTTACTGTGTCCAGGGTCTTCCCTCTTGAAATACAGAAGTATTTAACTTTTTTTTTTCCAGAAACCCAGAGTTGAGAGATTTTGAACTTTTAAAAGAGATATTGGACTTTTAAAGATACTGAATGTGTTAACGGGACTGAGTTTTTAATGTTAAGGAATTTATAAAGACTGGGACTTTTAAAGTTAGTCTGTTTTTAATGTGAGATCTTAGGGATGGATGTGAAAGGAAAGGTGGCTCAACAGTGATGTGGTGTGTGTCAGGTTGACAAGGGGTCAATTGTGCTGGCTAGTTTATGTCAACTGAACACAAACTAAAGTCATCTGAAAAGAGGGAACCTCATGTAAGAAAATATCTCCCTAAGATCGGTCTATGGCAAGCCTGTAGAGCATTTTCTTAATTAGTGGCCATCCTGGTCTACAAGAACTAGTTTCAGGACAGCTAGGACTGTTACACAGAGAAACCCTGTCTCAAAAACAAACAAGCAAACAAACAAAAACCAAATAAAATATCTTAATGTCTCTAAATCTTTGTTTGCTTGCTTGTTTGTTGAGACTGGGTTTTACCACATACCCTTGACTGGCCTAGAACTTACTATATATACCACTTGCAGAGATCTGCTTTGATTTTTGTAGTTTAAAGAAAATTAATTATGTATTAGCGAGTCTATGCATGTTAGTGCAAGTGTCTGCCAAGGACAGAAACATCTGATTCTCCTAGAGCTGGAGCTAGGCAACTGTAAGCCATCTGCTATGGATACTGAAAACTGAACTTGTCTGTAATAGCAGTGTGTCCTCTTAACCAACAAGCCATCTCTCCAGCTTCGGAATAAGGAATTTTAACAGTGAAATTAGACTTGTTCATCTCCCTCCCATCTTAAACTCTTACAACTGGATATAATACAATGTGCCTAACCCTCTACCAAGATAATTGATACTCCTGGTTTTTAGCAGCCAGTTACGCGGTCTCATTTGACTATAAAATAATGCACATCGAGCATGATGGCCCTAGCATCTATACTCTCCTTAAACATTGTGATAAGTAGAAAGGGAAAGATAGAAGAGTCAAAGAAAATATAGAACTCAGTGAGCAAATCATAGAGCCAGCCTGGGGACAGTAGCCGAGTTCCGAGAGGCTATGGAGGGAGAGAGGAAGCACTAAGCTCTGTCAGGAATGTGTCTCCTTTGGAGAGGAAGATAAAACGGGGACATTCATTGTTCACAAGTTCACACTGCTCAGTTAGTCAACATTGACTGTGGGCCAGTTCTGATGAGTGCTGACTGGTGAATCACTCGGGAATGGATGCAGTAGCTTAGTGGCACGTCATGGAATCCTGAGACTATATCAGAATTAAAGAGTTAGTAAGACAGGCTGGGGTGGTGGCACATGGGATCGTTCAAGGTCAGCCCGAGCTCCACGGTGAGACACTGTCTCAAACAGAAAGGAGTTAGCAAAATAGGTGAAAGTATAGGAGGTTTCTGTTGCTACTCATATCACCAGACACAATGACTAGTGATTATCGCTCCCATCTATTTATCTATCATAAGTAGATAGAGCCATCTATCATCAGGTGGTTTTAAAAATAATATCAAGACTAGATTTCCAGTAATTGAAATGTTTAAGAATGTCACCATGTAAGCCTGTCAAAAGGAGCACATTGACATGTGTGTCGATGCTACTAGTTTTCAGCAGAAGACAGTACAGTATGCTAAAGAAAACTCTGTTACAATTTGACTAAAGATGCATACTATGGTGGGAATGGCGAGCATCTAATCAGCAGAGTACAGAGAAGGCCAGAGGAAATACACTGTGGTGTCAGTGTACCTGGGAACTGGGTCTCAGGAAACTTTGGTTTTCTTTACTGTTCTCTAATCTCCGGGTTCATTACATGAGTGTGCTTTTATGATTTGAGGAGTGAGCTTGGTGACTCCTAGAAAGGAAGGCGTGAGGAAAGTTCTTTTAGATATGGTAACAAGCAGTAACTAGTCATTGATTATTCCCTTCCCCGAAAAATGCATAATCTGTATTGTCCATATACGTTTGCTTCATTCTTTAGATTAGCTCTCCATTTTGGAGTGTGGAGGGTGTGTTGAGATAGCAACTTGCTAGGTAGCCTAGTTTTGCCTTGGCCCACAGCCTTCCAAGTGTTGGGATTACAGGTAGGTGCCACCAGGCCCAGCTCTTCCCCCTGTATTACATTTGAACTTTTAACTTCAGATCATTTATCATATTAGTGTGGGCCCTTCACTGTCTTCACACCTGTACAATCATTGAAACTGGCTGCATTAGAACTAGATACCTTAGAACTTCATCCTGAACTACCTACCACAGCCAGTGCACGACTCAGGGATGGGGAAGGAACTGGAGAGGAGTGCCAAGTACAGCCTTTAATGGGTAGGGTGACAAACCTTTGCTATCTTAAAGTCATTTACACACAATTGTGTCTATATCTCAGCAGTTAAAATTGATGCAAGGGTCTACGGCCATACCACCATGAATGCGCCTGATCTCGGAAGCTAACTAGGGTCAGGCCTGGTTAGTACTTGGATGGGAGACTGCCTGGGAATACCGGGTACTGTAGGCTTAAAAAAATGATGCAAGGAAACACTATTTGGCTAGATGTGGTGTGTGGTCCAGCATTCAAAAGGTAGAGGCAGGAGGATGGCCATTTGGAGCAGCAAGGGCTACCTGTTCTCAAAGCAAAATTTTCAAAATTAGCCATCTTTTTTCGCATCATTAGCAACTTGCCAACTTCATGTATCACAGAGATGTTTTATGTTCTGCAAAGTGGTTAAGACTTCAGTCCTTCTCATAAGTCACTAGTAGTACATTTCCATTTAAAGTATATATTAATGGCATCCCTTAACCAAGATACATTCTGAGACATGGGGACTTAGGTGATTTTTCATCGTACAGGCATCATGGAGCCTGTATTTATAGAAGCCTATATCTGCTACACATGAAAGCTCTAAGTAAAAGAAAAAATTATAATAGATAAAGCAATTACATATGTTATCATTATCAAGTGTCTTATTTTATGCATTACCTATTGTCCTTTGTGTGGCTGACTATTGGTTTATACCAACTTCTGTACCAATTGGCTACAATGTCACTTAGGTGATAGGAAGTTTTTAGTCTTATCATACTTTTATAAGTCATGTATGCAATCTGTCATTAATCAAAACATCATTATACAGCCCAAAAATTATTTTCAGATAGTAATGTAATAGACTCTCAGTGAAATTTGAACATAATAGAATGTCCCTTGTGACAGCGTTCCAGTTGCACTTGTTTCATGTGTGTGAGATATTTGGAGTACTAAGATTGTCTTTTTTAATTCAGTAATTACATTCTTATTTAAATCTGTTTTTAAATATCCAATATCCTGGACTGATATTAATTTGAGATGCTGGATATATTATATGCATTAAAAATTGATTCGGGACTAGAAAGATGGCTCAGCATTTAAAAAAGAGACTTAGGTTCTCTTCCCAGCTCCCACATGGCAGCTCACAACCATCTGTAACTCTAGTTCCCAGGGATCCAACACACTCTTCTAACCTCTGGGGGTACCAAGAACACAGATAACACATATACATGTGTACAGTCAAAATATTTATACACAGAAACATAAGTCAGTCTTTAAAAATACTTTTTAATTTATTCAAACATAGGCACAGTTACATAATAGCCAAAAATAGAATCCAGTGCCCTCTGCTGGACACTGCAGGTGCCTGCACAGATGTGCGTGTGCACACACAAGCTACACATGATCAAAAATAAAATCTTTTTAAAAAACTGTAGCCAAGATTTCTTAAGAATTTTTAAAAATCTATTATATCAACATGATTTAAAGAATTTATCTGAGTGTCAGATATTTTTGCCTTCTCTTTTCCTAGGTGGTTTCAGACACCCTCACAGGTGTTCTACCATGCAGCTACTGAACATGGAGGAAAAGACGTCTATCCAGGGCAGTGTCTTTGGGAAGGTTGTGAGCCTTTTCAGCGGCAGAGGTTTTCTTTTATTACCCACTTACAGGTATACTTTCTTGATGCTATTTGCTTAGTAATTCATCTGGTTACATTAAAGGTTATAACATATTTTTTTTTCTTTTCTCCTTAAGGATAAGCACTGTTCAAAGGATGCTCTGCTTGCAGGATTAAAACAAGATGAACCAGGACAAGTGGCAAATCAAAAATCTTCTACCAAGTAAAGAAAATTAGTTTCCTTACTATCGGGCATAAAGAACAAGCAGTCACTGCAGTGGTCAGGGCATTGAAAAAGTAAACAGCTAGGCAAAACACGAGAACAGCACAAAGAAACTTAGCATATGGGAAATTCAAAGCCTGTCTTCTAACCCAGCTCTCACTACCAAGCTAGGAGATTCTGTTCAAACTACATACATTCTCTCCTTATCTGCCTCTTCATAGGTATCTGTTCCCATAGAGGTTGCACTGTGTGGTCTGTGAGGCAGCCCTGACTCTGGAGAGACACCAGTAGGCAGACAGATAGCACCGGAGGAAGCATTGTGAATTAGAAGAACTATTAGGTTTTTTTTTTTTTTTTTTCACTTTTATTTATTTACTTTTCATTGGTTTAAATCCGGGATGGGTACAGCATCACACGGATTCTGTGTCCAATGGCTTTTGCAGGAAGGTTGCTTCGGAATTTGGCACGGACCATGCCACTGTTTCCATGGGCCCGAGTTACTTTCCCCCAGATCACTCTGGTTTTGTTTGGTTTGCCTCCAGGTGTCACTGTTTTGTTCTTTGCTTTATACACATAAGCGCATCTCTTGCCCAAGTAAAATTCAGTTTCATCTCGGGCATAAACGCCTTCAATCTTAAGGAGAGCTGTGTGCTCTCTCTGGTTCCAGAGACCTCGCTTATAGCCAGCAAAAGTGGCCTTGCACCACAGCCTTCCAGACATACTGTCCTTTAGAAGTCCTGTTCCCAGCACGCCCCAGAAACCGGACCCCAAAGCGCAGCAGCACGAACGGCCCTCCTAGGGTTTTTTTTTTAAGGGAGTAAACGTGTATTTGACAATGGGAAAGAGATTTCTTTATACACGTACATGCACACATATAAACATATACATACTATACATTCTGGCTTACATATGAAGATTATATATTTTGGAGGTGCGGTGTGTTACTGGGAATTGAATTCAGCACCCATCTCTCTAGCCCCCTCTACATTATATTTTTAATATTCAGAATTTATTTTAAAAACATCAGAAATATCCCTGGATTACAAGTTTCAGAAGACGCACAGTTTGTTAGACTACATCCTCCAGTGCCTTTTCCACGCTGCCTTCCAGCTCAGCAGGCGGTACAGCTGGTCTGCTTGGCCACAGACACTGGCAGTGGTTTAATTGGGGGTTTATACTATAGTCTCTCAGTCCTTCCACCCTATGTCTTTAATAAAAATAGTGGACAAGAACTGGTTGAAAGTCAGACTGTTAAGAAAGCACTGTATGTGAATACAGTCTTTAACACAGGTTCTGATCCACAGGTTAGCTTCTTTTGTAATCTGAAATTGCTGATGTTTCCTCCCTAACACATAGCTTCACAGTACTTTCAAAGATGAGAGCTCTACAACTTTGGTGCTGTGTTAAGTTACTGTTATTGCCTCCTTTCCCGGGATAGGAACTTTAGAGATGGATTGTGCAGTACATCTGTTGTTTGCTTTGAAACTGATGGACTGCGTGGTGTATATTCCTCAGGAAGGGACATGGAATGTTCAAGGCCAGGTCGAGCACGAAGTAAAACCCCATAAAGAACAGGCTGGAAAATTCAAGCCCTAAAACAGAGACCTATTTGTGTGGGCTGGCAAGGGGGTGGGGTCACAGTTGTCTGTCTGTGTAGTTAACATTGTCTGTTTGATCAATTTAGGCAGCCAGCTGTAGGGGGCACAGGCTCAGCTCCTAGAGCACAGAAGGCCATTGCCAGTCACCCCAGCGCCGCACTCATGGCTCTTAGGAGAGGCTCAAGGAACCTTGTCTTCCGGGACTTTACAGTAAGTGCTCCTTGAAACCCTTGTCTGTAAAGATGTGGCCCTGTGGATTTAGATCTTTATTCTTTTTTTTTTATATTCTCCGTTCTTTTTAAGGATGAAAAAGAGGGACCAATAACTAAACACATCCGACTAACAGCTGCCTTAATATTAAAAAATATTGGTAAATATTCAGAGTGTGGGCGCAGGTGAGTAATCTGTTTCCATAATCAAAGAAAACTTACTGTATTTCTCTGTGTGAGTTGATGATATTACCTATCTCTTATTTGCTATTTTTTTAATTGATTTGTGAATGTTTCCAAAATCTTATGGTAAGGCCAGGTAACATGGTCTCTCCAAAGCCAAAAATAAAGTGGAAACTACAGAAAACAAGCCTTTAACTTATTTTATTGTCAATTTTCTTCCTGGCTACAGCATTTACAGAAGAAAAGTTCTGAGGACAGAACCTGAGTGCTTATTGGGGAAAAGAGGGAATTGGCCATTTGCATCACGTGAAATCAATTCAGTTCCATTTGACAGTTGGCATTTTTAATAAGCCTATCGAAGCCATGAATATTAGGATCACTGTAATACTTTTGATGTTTTATAATTACTTTCTAATGGACTTCAGCAACAGCCTGATCTGTAGATAAATTTTTAAGTAGAAATGACTCTTTATCCTTGCAAGAATATGTCCTGCTATATTCCTCTAAAAGCAGTGGTTCTCAGCCTTCCTAATGCTGCAACCCTTAAATTCAATTCCTCATATGGTGGTGACCCCAACCATAAAATTATTTCATTGCTATTATGAGTCATAATACTCTCTGCAGGGTTTCTCCTCAGCCCGTCTTCTTGCTACTCTTTCCATATCCTCACCTGAGCAGCCTAGAAGCTATCAGAGTACCTCTTACTAAATAGGCCTATTTCCTACAAATGCCTTCTGTCTACAGTCAATCAAATTGTTTTAGGTATTATAATATTTAAAGTAGATTTTCAAAGAATAAGAATTGTGGAATTACAAAAGAAGATATTTGTACTATACCAGCTCTTTAAATTTTTGTGATAATTTTTTAATTAAAACATAACTGCATCATTTCTCTCCTTCATTTCTTCCCTCCAACTCCTCTGTGTCTGTTCTTGCCCTGTTCCCTCCCATATTCCTGGATCATTTTCTGTAATTGCTATTGCTACACACATACAACACTCAACACACACATAGTATTGTTACTTGTGTATGTATGATTTTAGGGCTAATGACTTGGTATTAGATAACAGATTAAGGGGGTTCATTCCTGGGGAAGACTATTTCCTCTCTCAACAAGCAGTCCATGGTTGCCTATAGTTCTTTGTCTGTGGATAGAGCACACTAGAATGTCTTGGTACTGTACTTGGTGAGGTCTTGTTTAGGCAGCCATGTTGTTGGTCTTCATCAATAAAGCTTCCCTGTCATTTGTTGGAGACACAGCCTCACAGCAAATTTCCTGTTCCTTTGCCTCTAAAATTGTTCTGCTGTTCTTCAGTGATTCCTGAGCTAGAGCTACATCTAGCTATGGGTGTGAACATTCAGAGTGTAATCAGAAATTATTCTAATCTAATAGAGTTGTAGGAATAGGTTCTCTTCTAAGGTTTATGCCCCGTAGCCCTAGGTAGTTTCCAGCACCAGGTGTGGTTTTCTCCTCTTGAGCAGGCCTTAAGTCCAATGCTCTACCCTTAGAAATATCTGGTTGTCCTTGTGATTTATAGACTATCTTGCCATGCTGGCCATTATTGTGGTTGATAGACTTCACATCCATGTAGGGCTATTAGTTGCTTCCCTCCCTTGGAAGCTTACAGAGGACCTTCCAGTGCTATGGAAGTTAGTCCTCAGGGAAGACACTTTTAGGTCAGATCCAATTCAGATCCTCAAGTCCAATCAAAATCCCCATGTCATTCTTCACAGAAACAGAAAAAAAAACTATCCTGAAATTTATGTGGAATCATAAAACACCCTGGATAGCCAAAGGAAACGTGAGAAGAACAATGCTAGAGGAGTTATAATTTCAGGATATGCTACTGAGTAATAAAACCAGAACCAGTGTATAGGGTACTGGCATACGTGTAGACTAAGGGAACAAATAGAAGACCCACATATGAGTACACATAACTACAGACATCTAATATTTGACAAATCTGCCAAAAACATACACTGGAATAAAGAAAGCATCTTTAAAACAGTGCTGAGGAAGCTAGCAATCCATGTGCAGAAAAATGAAACAGACCTGCATCTATCACCTTGCACAAAAACTAACTCAGGTGGACCAAAACCTGAACCTGAAACACTGGAAGTGCTAGAATAATGACTAGATGGTAACCTACAAGATAGAGGTATAGAAGAGGTCTTTTTGAATAGGATCCTATATGCTCAAGAATTAAGGCCAACAATTGACAAGTGGGTCCTCATAAAACCAAAAGGCTTCTTCACAGCTAAAGAAACAACCAATCGAGTTAAAGAAGAAGCCACAGAAGTAGGAGAGAATCTT
>JABTXL010000186.1:9933131-9943131 GCA_025134845.1 Neodon shergylaensis
CAACCAATCGAGTTAAAGAAGAAGCCACAGAAGTAGGAGAGAATCTTTTCCAGCTATACAAAGATCAAACAAAATGACAGCAAATGCTGGAGAAGATGTTGGGGAAAGGGAACCCTCATTCACTGTTGGTCAGATTGTAAACTGGTAAGGCCTTCTGGAAATCAGTGTGGAAAATTTAAAAAGCCAAAAATAAATACCATAGCACCCAACTCTACCATTCTTGGGCATATCCCAGGAGAACCACACATTCTGCTCAACAAACGCTTGCTCTGCCACATGCATTGCCACTCCATTCACGTAGTCAGGAAACATAAACAACCTAAATGTCCTTCTGCTGACCAGTAGGTAACAAATGTGGGGTTCACTGTGGAACAGTACTAAACTGTAAAGAAAAATGAAATTAGCGGATAGACGGATAGAACAAGAAAATATGGGGAATGAAATAACACAGACCTAGTACAACAAATATTGCAAGAATAATTTTTTGTTAATGTGCAACATGAAAAGTATCAAATTGGTTTTGTTGGAGGTAGTGTTTGGTTTGGGTGTTAGAGGTTGAACATTCATAATATTTAAGTAATGATTTTGCTATTGTTGTTTTTTGTTTTGTATGTTTTCGAGACTGGGTTTCTCTGTAGCTTTGAAACCTGTCCTGGAACTCTCTCCTTAGACCAGGCTAGCCTTGAACTCAGAGAGATCCGCCTGCCTCTGCCCCAGTGCTGAGATTAAAAGCGTGCGCCACCACCCGGCTAAATAATGACTTTTTTAATGTTAAGGCTTACCCGGCTCTGTCAGAACACCAGTGTCTTTTGTATGTTCTTCCTCCTTCCCCACTTTCCTTCTCACCCTCAGTTTTCTGTTGTAGCCTGCTTTGCAGCCACAGAAAAACTAATGTGCATTCCCCTTCACATTAAACTGTCTTCGCCTCTGCACATCTGTTGCAGGTTCTGCTGTCCTTCCTGTTAGTGTGTCTGCTATCTCTGTGAGTCTGTGCAGATGAACACTGCTTTCTATAGCCTTTTTTTTTTTTCATGTGTATGGGAGTTTTGTCTGCAGGTATCTCTTGGCACTATATGTGTGCAGTACCCACAGAGGCCAGAAGAGGGTGTCGTGTCCTCTGGAATTGTAGTTCTAGTGGTTGAGAGCCACCATGTGGGTGCTGGGAATTAAACCCAGGTCCTCTGGAAGAGTAGGCAGTGCTCTCCACTGAGCCTGCTCTCAGTCCCTGCAGCCTTTCTTATGTTGCATTTCATTCCCCACTGGTTTGTTCTTGTTCTGTTTCTCTAAGCTGTCTGTCTTTGGATTTTTAATCTCTGTTCTGTAAGCATTTTGAATGTTCAGACTGTACCCGTTCCAGCATGAACATTAGAATACTGCCCAAACACAGCTTAGGAAATCTACATCCGGGCTTCCTACCCCCATTCCTGGTATCTTCCTCTGGCCCTGTTCAGATAACTCTGTGTCCTTTCTGCTGCATGTGGAGCTCTTTGAAGGTAGAGAGATTGGGTGTTTATTTAAATTGTTGCTTTTTAGTGACAGTCATTCAGTATGTATGTGATAGAAGGAAGGGGAACTGGCAGGTTCCTTTCCTGCCAGAGATCTGATTGGAATTTGTGTAATGGTTAGAGTTCCCAAGATAACTTTCCTTAGGACTGTTCCTTCATGGAAGCTGGTTGCATGCTTGGGCTTGTATGACAAAGCCCATTTCTCTGACTATAAGTCACAGAGCCAGAAGTTATTACTTTGCTCTGTTCGCTTCTGGTTGACTTCTTGTTTTGCATGTAGACTGTTGTCATGCAAATGTATTCTGGAATGTCAGTTCTTAGGGTCTCAGAATAGTGGCTTCCTAAAAATGCAAGCCACCATCAGGCAAGATTATGAAGGGTACATTAGGGGATTGCAAATTTGAAGTCAGCCTAGGATACATGGTGAGACCTTGTCTCACAGCAGCCTACCAAGTTCTTCACATCCAGCTCATCTTGACTGTGTTTTTCCCATGAGCATTTTCTGTGCTGGACCTTTCTGTGTCTGAAATCCCGGTACACGAAGGAGAATGTAAGGAATCCCTTTGCTAGTGAAATAATACAAAACATATTTCTATTCTTAATAAAAACAATTAGGTTAAGAGGTAGTTTACCTTTACTTCGACATACAGTACCCTGCACATGGAAAATGGTAGGTGTATGAGGGTATTTTTGTTTTAATGTCAGGATCTGATTGTTTGAATGATGCATTTTATCCCTTCTCATTGAGTTTCAGCTCTGGTGAAGTCTCAAAACTTGTTTCCTTTTGATAACTGAATAATACTTAGATCTTATTTGAAATCAACTAATGCTTTCTAAGTGCTTTTTTAACTCTATGTGTATGGGGGTTTTCCTTCACACACATACACACATGTTCACCACATGCATGCCTGGTGCCAGTGGAGGTCAATAAAAAGTATCGGGTCCCCTGGAACTGGAGATGGCTGAGAGGCTACCATGTGTGTGCTGGGAACCAAATTTGAATCCTTTGAGAGAGCAAGAAATGCTGTAACTACTGAGCCATCTCTGCTATCCCCAGATAGTCCTTTTGACTAAATACATTAATCATGAGCAATCCCAAAGGGAAATTAAAAAAGTATCACGCTTATAACAACATCAAAAGAACAAAACACTTAGGAACTAGCTAAATCTGGAATTTATATGTTGAAAATAATAAAATATTGCTGAGAATTTAAAGGATACATGAATAAATAGGAGGATAGCCCATGTTCAGTGGGCGAAAGGTCAAGTGCCAATATAGGCACTGGAGAAATAGTGCTTAAGAGAATTGTCTGCTCTTCCAGAGGATCCAGGTTGAGTTTCCAGCATCTGTATGACTGCTCACAACTCCAGTTCCAAGAGCTTCAGTGCCCTCTTCTGGCACACAGACATTCATGCAGGCAAAACATATATATAAATTTATTTTTTAAGATTTCCCCTATCAAAGTGACAGCAGTTAGTTTTTTTGGAAATAGATTAATCCATCCTGAAAGGGACTCAAAAAGGTAAAAATAATCTTGACAAAGAACAACAAAGTCAGAGTGCTCATAGTAACTTCCTGGTGTTAGAACTCGCTGCACAGATATTATGCCTGTGCTCCTGGTTAAAGACAGGCAGCTCGAGAGCAGAGGAGAGACCCCAGCGTGGACCTCACCACACAGCTGAGAGCTCTTGAAGAAGGCTGCCAGTTTCTCAGTCTCAGGCTGTCTCCAGCAAATGATGTTTGGAAAACTAGACTTATATTTGTAAAAGAAATCAAACAGCTGCTATTGCCATATATATATCCTAGCTCAAAATAGATGAATGAGTTGCATAAATGAGCTAAAACTACTAATCAAGTAGAAGCAAACATGAGGCAAAAGCTTCTTGTACGCTAGAAGTGAAGCAAACAGAATCCATACAAACTGAACTACATGAAACTAAAACTTGCACATCAAAAGACATTGTCAACAGTAAATGGCAAATCATAGAGTAAGAAAATTGTTGAAAAATCACATAGTTGGTAAGGGATCCTTAATGAAACTATATACAAATGTCCTGGCTGCTGTGGAAACCTGCATCAGCTAGCTCTTCAAGGAGAGAGATATCATAGGGTAGACTTAAAGTGGGGTGCTACTGCACCATTAGAAAAGAGAAAGTGCTAATGCAGGCCACAGCTGTGAACCTTGAGGAAGTCCTGACTAAGTAAGCCAGGCATGTGGGATCGGTGTCTCAGTTCTGTGTGGTTTCTACCAGAACAAGCACAGACAGACCAATTAAGCCCAAGGTTCTCAACTGTGGGTCGCAACATCACTGGCAAACTTCTGTCTCACATTATGATTCATAACAGTAGCAAAATTACAGTGATGAAGTAGCAAAGAGAGTAATTTTATGGTTGGGGTCAGCACACCATGAGGAATTGTATTAAAGGGTTGCAGCATTAGGAAGGTTGAGAACCACTGAATTAATGTGAGTTGGGGAGTGGGAAATTGTTTGATATATAGAATGATCTGTTGTAAAATAAAAGGGCTGCAGATAGTAACAATAGTTATACTACAGAATCAGTATACTTGATGTTATCTAATTGGTTAAGTTCATATTATATATTTTTTTCATAAAAATGAAAAAGTAATATAACAAAACAGACTTGGAAAGAATGGGAAATGACAGCTAATGAGCTTGGGTACTGGTTGGGGTGCACAAAATACTCAAAAGTGATTGTAGCCATGCTTGCACCATTACCAATGGATTGTTTTAAGTGTGTATGATGATAAACCACGTGTCAGAAGAACTGTGGAATCCCAAGTCATTGTAGAGCTTCCAAGAGCAGTCCCATGCCTCCTCGCCTCTGCCTTAGTAGCTTTCATGAATTTAAGCAGATTCTTCTGGTATTTTCCTAATGTTTATTAAGAATATGCCTATGGAGTTGTGTATTTGTGGCACAGGCCTTTAATCCCAGAACTACAGAGGCAGAAGGAGGCAGATCTATGAGTACAAGGTCAGCCTGAGTCTACAGAACAAGGCTACCTAGAGAAACCCTGTCTTTTGTCTAGATGTGAAATTCTGATTTGGAAAAATATTTTTGCTGCAGGTCTTCCCCAGCTGTGCTGTTAGGGTTCGGTGGCATTCTAGGTCACATTTCTTTGCATGTGGTTTATTTTTCCACTCCGAAGTCTACCATATTTCTGGCTTTCTAAGATATAGTGACTGTGGTATCTTATAGGTTGTTTTAACTGTTACCAAAACAATTGTACATATTAATGAGGTGTTCTGTGATGCTTTGATACACACACACACATTGTATAATGTGTAAAGCCCGTCTTCATTCCTTTATCTTTTTGTTTTGTTTTGTTTTTTTGTGGTACAAGCATTGAGATTCCATTCTTCTGCCTCTTTGAAATCTACAGTAGTCCACCTTACATTCCATACAGTCGCACCAGAGCCTCTGGCTCCAAACAGTGCCTTAGTACTCACTGATCAACCTTTCCCCAGTTTTCCTCCCCATACCCTCCTTAGACCCCGCTAAGTACCATCTACTCAGTTTGATTGAGATCAGCCTTTCTATGCATAAGGTCATGTATGTAGTCCTTGTCTTTCTGTGCCTAGTGACTTTTCACGCTGTATGGTGAACAGCAGTGAACTGTAGACACACTTGGTAGGATATTTGTTTTCATGGCTGAGTAGCATTTCATTTATGTGTGGATCATGTTTCCTTGTTCGTTCATTAGTTGATGAACAAACACTTCAGATGTTTCCAGTTCTTGCTCTTATGAATGGTACTGCGGTAAAATGGCAGAGTGCTTTAATTTTGTTAGCTTTTCATTAGTACGGATATACAGAGCGAGTTGCAAGCCAGTGCCAGGGCTTCACTACGATACCCTGGCAGGAGAGAGGGAGGAAGAAAAGAAAAAGATTGCTTTTGGAACTGTGAGTGTAGCTGGAGAGATTGCTCAGCAGTTTAAGAGCACTGGTTGCTCTTCCAGACGACCTAGGTTCAACTCCCATCACCCACCCATATATATGGCAGCTCACATTGGTCTGTAACTCCAGTTCTAGGGGATCCAACACCCTCACACATACATGCAAGTAAGACACCAATACACACAAAAAAAATAATTCTAAAGAACTGTCATGAGTAGGAACATGTGACAGGAGGCTACTCATCCTATGACTGTATTTCCTCCAGCTCAGGCCCAACAGCCAACTCTTGCACACACATAGCCCCAGTGATATAATCAGAGTATTAGTACATTGATGGATAATAGATGAAGTCAAAAACTGCTCTCCCAAAGCTCAGTCCCTGCACAGAATAGCCTTCAGCACACCACTTGATATCTAGACCACAAGAAGGCCTTTTCTGTTTTGTCAGGTATCAGTACTGTTTTCCTGGACATCTGCTGATTAGCAGTCCCACCAGCAGTGCGCATAGCTTGACTTTTGATAATAAAATAGCTATTGCTGTTGAGTGGGGCAGTATCGTTTCCTTTTGCATTTCTCTGGTGACTGATACTAGGCCATATAGCTCTCAACAATTTTTATATCTGTTTTTAAAGAAATGAGTATTTAAGTGAGTTGCCCATTCTTTAATTGGGTGGTTGGCATTTTGAGGTTGAGATTTTGCTGTCCCTTAGATGCCCTAGCTGTTCCTCTGTCAGATGCACGCTCTACAGGTAGCTCCTCCGTGTTCTCTCACCCTCATAGTCATTTCCGTTGCTGAGCAGAGATTTTCTCCTAGAGCATTGCCTGTTCCATGACCAAGGGTTTGCCTTTCTATTTTCTCAGCACAGTTTTATATCTCATAGCTGTTCATTTTGCATTTATTGTTTTCATTGTTGCAGGATTACTTGTGGACCAACCCTCACTTGTTTTCTCCAGTGTCTGTGCATCTTCTTCAGCTGGCTACAGATGCACAAGTGATTTGGTGCACTGTTGTGTCTGTGTTTCTGCCAGTCCAATGCTGTTCTGGGTTCCCTAGGTCTGGGTGAGCCCTTCAGTTGAATGGATGTATTGAGTATGGATTCATATACTTTGATAATGACAAGTTTTCATGGTTTTTTTTTTATTTCTTTTGGCTTTTAATTTTTTTCTAATCTCTTCAGGAAATCTTTTTTACTTAATCCTCAAACCTGTGGGGTTTTCACTGTTCCTTGAGGGCCTTATTTGTTCCCAGCTGCAGTTTTATGACGTCCTGACAATGTTGAGTTTGGTGGCTGAGGATGCTAATGCTCGTATTGTTCAGATTTTTTTCCTGCTCTTTTGTATACTTATTCTTTCCTCAAATGTTTGAGTACTTTAGGGATTCCTTTATATTTTAAGAATAAAATCTCTAAATCAGGCATGACGATGGACACCTGTCACAGAAGGATGGGTCACGGGCTGGATGGAGGTCAGTGTGGACCTCATTGCAAGACCGTATCAAAATACAGTAAAGGAAGAACGTGAGAGCGGGCAGTTCTGGCTTGCAGTTGCCATCTGTAGGTGATCTCGGTGCTCTAGCTTATCCATTAGCAGTCCCCAGTGTCAGTTCTGTAAAGAGGAATTTTGTTTTTTTTATCTCCATGGAAAATGCCTATAATTCTCTCACCTTTTGTGGGTAAGCAGTTTTAAAGACAGTTAAAATGAGGGTTTGCATTTTGGAAGTGAGATTGAAAGGGTCCTCAGTTGTCTCTTAATCGTATTTTCCACTCTAATTAATTCTCCTTCCCATCTCCAACAATGCCCGTGTCTAAAACCTAAGCTTTTCTGTTTTGTTTCTCAAGACAGATTTCCCCTTTTATACATTTTTTATTGAGCTCTACATTTTTCTCTGCTCCCCTCCCTGCCTCTCTCCTTCCCCCTTTATCCCTCCCCCAAGGTCCGCATGCTCCCAGTTTACTCAGGAGATCTTGTCTTTTTCTATTTTGTACTTCCCATGTAGATTAGATCTACCTAAGTCTCTCTTAGTGTCCACATTGTTGTCTAAGTTCTCTGAGATTGTGGTTTGCAGGCTGGCTTTCTTTGCTTTATGTTTAAAAACCACCTATAAGTGAGTACATGTGATAATTTTCTTTCTGTGTCTGGGTCACCTCATTCAAAATAATATTTTCTAGCTCTATCCAGTTTCCTGCAAAATTCAAGCTGTCGATATTTTTTTCTGCCATGTAGTACTCCATTGTGTAAATGTACCACATTTTTCTTATCCATTCTTTGGTCAAGGGGCATTTAGGTTGTTTCCAGGTTCTGGCTATGACAAACAAAGCTGCTATGAACATAGTTGAGCACATGTCCTTGTGGCACGATTGAGCATCCTTTGGATATATACCCAAAAGTGGTATTACTGGGTCTTGAGGAAGGTTGTTTCCTAATTTTCTGAGAAATCTCCACACTGACATCCTAAGGGTTTGTATCAGCTTGCATTCCCCACCATCAATGCAGGAGTGTTCCCTTTTCCCATAACCTCTCCAGCATAAGTTGTCATCGGTGTTTTTGATCTTGGACATTCTTACAGGTGTAAGATGGAATCTCAGAGTTGTTTTGATTTGCATTTCTCTGATGACTAAGGATGTTGAGCATTTCCTTAAGGGTCTTTCAGTCATTTCAGATTCCTCTGTTGAGAGTTCTCTGTACTCCATTTTTTTTATTGGATTGTGTAATCTTTTGGTGTCCAATTTCTTGAATTCTTTGTATATTTTGGAGATCAGACCTCTGTCTGATGTGGGGTTAGTGAAGATTTTTTCCCATTCTGTGGGCTGTCTTTTTGTCTTGTTGACCGTGTCCTTTGCTTTACAGCTTTTCAGTTTCAGGAGGTCCCATTAATTAATTGTTTCTCTCAGTGTCTGTGCTGTTGGGGTTATATTTAGGAAGTGGTCTCCTGTGCCAATACATTCAAGTGTACTTCCCACTTTCTCTTCTATAAGGTTCAGTGTGGCTGGCTTTATGTTGAGGTTTTTGATCCATTTGGACTTGAGTTTTGTGCATGGTGATAGATATGGATATATTTTCATTCTTCTACAACGACAGATCTCTTTATCTCTTGGTGCTGGGTTTTTTTTTTTTTTTTTTGGTACTGTATAAGCTTTCTTCAAACTGCTTGGTTTTCCTAGAAGATAATTTGTATCTTAAAATGTTTCTATTAATACAACTTAGGCCAGCATGTAAAGTTGGAAATTCAGGGGGAGAATAAACAGAAAGAAATTAGGTTTTTTTTTTTTTTTTTTTAAGATTTATTTATTTATTATGTACACAGTGTTCAGCCTCCATGTATGCCCTCAGGCCAGAAGGGGGCACCAGATCTCATTACAGATGGTTGTGAGCCACCATGTGGTTGCTGGGAATCGAACTCAGGACCTCTGGAAGAGCAGTCAGTGCTCTTAACCTCTGAGCCATCTCTCCAGCCCAAGAAATTAGGTTTTTATATTGATTTTTAACCTTATAGAAATGAAGGCTCAGGATGTACCTGGGTCCAGGTGGTAACGCACCTCACCCCAAAACATTGAGTTTGTTTTCTTTGGTTTTGAGATAGGTTTTTCTATAACCCTGGCCTCAAATGTAGAGAGGTTCATCTACCTCCCAAGTACATGCCTCTCAGTTGAGCTGAGTTTTTTTTTTTTAAGAAAAATTAGATAATTTGCAGTTGATTTTAAAATTTGTTAAATAAAATTTTGAAATAAGTCATGCATAGAGTCCACAAAGCCAAATTATGTTGGATTTTTGGAAAGTGGTAACGCACAGAAACAACAGTAGAGTACCACCCCGCCCCATTGTCCTAATCAGTAATATATACTACAGGGTATTTTGCCTGACTTTGACTTGATAGAAGTTGTCTCAGACAATGAGGTTTTTCAGCAGGAACTGTGAGATTGGTTTCTGTAGTTACATGCAGCGGCACTTTGTTCTTATTGGAATAGAGTTATGCTTGCCGTTTTGTTCCCTTGGTGTCCACATTTTACTCCTAGTCATGGGCAACAAAACTAGGGCCTCGGACATTCTGTGCATGCGTTCCTCCATCCAGCCTTCTCCAGTCTTCCACATTGTGTTGAGCTAGATTATTTTTCTGCTTCCATGCTTTATTTCTCTACAGTGTTTTCATTATAATTTCAGAAATATTTTCACCATTTTTTCCCTCCTGATTTTCTTCTTTTTCTAAGATGTACTCATTTCATTTTCTGCATTTTGCCTACATTCATGTATATGCACATGTGTGCTCTGCCTACAAAGGTCAGGTATCGGATCCCATAGTACCAGAATAAAGAAAACTGACCCACCTGATATTGGTGCTAGGAACCAAACATGGGGCCATTTCTCCAGCCCCTTCCTGGTTTCCCTGACCCAGGATTACTTGAATGAAAATAGTGAAGATCTGGGATAATCTCTCATTGTTGTTCGACTTGTTTTCCAGATGTTTAAAATGAAAGTCTTCAGACTTAAGCCCAACTTGAAAGAAGTGTGCAGTGAGGATTATACGATTGCACACCTTTTCATGTTGTTAGGTGCTTGCCTTAGCCTCCTGCCCTTGTGTT
>JABTXL010000186.1:9948131-9998763 GCA_025134845.1 Neodon shergylaensis
AAGAAAAGAAAAGGTTCTGCGTATGATTTAAAAAGCAACAATGCAATAATATTACAAGGTAAGACTCCTTTCTACAAAGATTCCAGTGGGCGTACACACCTAACTGGGTTCTACAGCGCTTCACCTGCACCAGCTGTTCAAATACTCTACAAAAAGTTTCCCATCATCTTTCAGTGCTTAGCAGGGGGGAGGGGATGTCTAAACCCAGATAATTAACAAGATTAGAACTTCAAGGTTAAATGTGTGTGTACCTAGATTACAAACCATGGGACAAGTTATACTTTCATGTTGGTGTGAGGGCTGAGAAAGCCGCCAGTGATTACATAGGCTGGGGTTTTCCAACCCTGACACAACTCTGCAGAACAGGCAGGAACTCACAGAGACAATTCGTGCTGGGAGGTGACACCTTACATTCTTAAGTTTTAAAACCAAGACTCCCCACTTGCCTTCACTTACAGATGATCTTCCCTAATACTTAAAGGACTGAGAATAACTTCCACCTGCTTATGACTTGGGACCACTACTTGACCACTAACAAACAGGTTTCTCAGCCACAAACCTATGGAGAGTCAAAACCATCAGCCGCCAAGTCCACCAAGTCCCAGGCACTCAAGGAGAGGAGCTGAAGGCCAAGGGGAAAGCACGGCACCTCTTCTGAATGCCTCTAGTCCTTTCTGCCCTGCCTCTCCAAGCCATAGCTTGTACTTTGGGAGGGAGGCATTATATTTTGATCATACTTTTTATTCCCACTATGGTAATGTAGAAGTCAAGGAAAAGATACAGAGTTCCATCTGTTGGTAGCCCAGAAGGAACTTGTATTTATGGTTTGTAATGGTGAATCTTTTCCTGTAGCTTACACCTGTAATCCAGGATGTGAGGCTAAGGCAGGAAGACTGTCCACAGTCCAGTCTCAAACAAGAGTATTGTATATTGGTTGTACCATTTCTCCATTTACTGTTACAAAGGCACCAATTTCTGCACACATTTAAAATAGTCCCAAATAGCTTAATTACAAATAATCCATAGTTTCTATTAACCCTAACCCCCAACTTTACACTACTAGAAAGGGATAACATGTGGATGAGGATGTTTTAATCACAGGGAAAAAAAAATCCATCACCTCTGTAAGGCTTGTATTTTCCAATTGCATTTCAGGGTGTTGTACAGGCTTGCACCCCACCATAGTTATGATGCTATTGCCAGAATCAATTTAAGTATTGCCTTGTAAAGTTGAACACTTTTGATTTAACCACTTCTATTGAGCTACTGAGACAATTACTTGTGGTTTTACCATCCACCCTCAGTGGTGGGACTCAAACCCAGGATGCCTTCATGAATGCTGGGTACACCCTACCATTGAGCTAAACCTCTAGCCTACTGACTGTGTGCTACTAGCAAAAGGAAAATCAATTTGAAGCTACAGCTTAGCTTTAAACCTCCACAAATCTCTCTGGCAGCCACTCTAGGCTTGGGACTCTGACGCTAATTTTGGCTAGAAACACTTTTCATCTACTCTTCCAGCTCACTCATTCTCACGGTTTCACTGTCTACTGGTTAACTAAAGTGCCATCACTTGCCCACCAGGTCCTTGGAGCACCACACATACACACACACACACACACACACACACACACACACCAGGTATATATACTATGTACCCACTTCCCTTCATGGTTTAATAAACACACCAAACAGCTGCACTACTAGATCACTATTCCAGTGCCTAAGATGAACTGCACTATCAAAAGACAACACATATAAACACCATGTATGTAATGATTCTGGAAATTAAAGGAGCATGGGTTGTTGCAAAAGACTTGATACATTATTGGGAGAATTCAAACATTTCAGTCACCTAAACCAAGAGGCTACTACACAAATTGTCAAGGCCTGTAGTGCCTGTGGCCAACTGACCCTTATGTAGAGGGACTTCCACAGCAGCCATGGAAACCGGCCAAGCAGACAGAAACAAAACAATCCTGCCTTGGACCAAGCAGAAGGAGGTAGCTCTGGGCATCTGGAGGAAGAGGGGCAAAGGACACTTCAGCAACAAAGAAGCTTCTGTAGTTCTGCCTTTCTCTTTCCTTTGCTAAAATGTAGATTTTTCTGCTGCCTGTTCAGTAACAGAGTTCTTAATAGTACAAGACAGGGCTAACAACAGAACCCACGTGGAGTCAACTTAGTTGCTCTGTTGATTTCAGGGAGGCAGCTTCTTAGTTTTGACTCATTTAAAAAAGCTTCTTTAAAACAGATATTTGTTTTCAATTATGTGTTTCAGTGAGTGGGTCTCTGCACACGAGTGCAGGGACTCTCTGAGATCAGAGGTGTTGGTCCCCTGCAGCGTGAGTTCCAGGCAGCTGTGAGCTGATGGTGTGGGTGTTGGGATCTGAACTCGGGTCCTATGAAGAGCAGTGAAGAGCACATATCTTAACTGCTGGAGCCATCTATCAGTACCTCCTATAAACTTCTTATGGAAATGGTACGGCTTTTTAAAAAACAAACCAATATCTTTAAGATCAAATGTTTCACGTATGCAAAAGTATTATTAAAGTTTTTTAAAAAATAAACATGCCTGGATGTGAGTTGTTGGTAAAGAACTTGTCTGTAATACGTTCAAAGCTCTGGACTAAGATGAAGGGGTGCAGTTAGACATGGCAGGCACACTCCCTCACTCACCACCTGTGCAGAACTGTGTCCTCCACCGCCTTCACTTGGTGTCACCTCGGCTACTCTTCCTGTTCCTAACCCGGTATTTATACTCAGTCAAGCACAGACTTCAATGTCTACAAATCTGACATCTGAATCTAGCACTAAGTAACCATGAAATTAGATAATGGCTCATCTTTATACACCTCAATTTTCATATAAAATACTAGAATTGGCTTTATTTATTAAATGGGGTACACAAATGTGCCAAGATCAAATTTTTGCAACATGTGAAGCAGCAAAGAAATTCTGAACTCCAGGAGGTGAGTATGCACTGATGAACGGGGCAGGGGAGACAGCGGCAGTCAGCACTGGCTGCCTGCAGAGCACCCACCAGGCAGCTCACAACCACTTGTGACTCCAGTTCCAGGGATCTGATGACCTCTTCTGGTCTCCATGAGCACCAGGCATGGCATGATGTGCAGAAAGATGTAAACACAGACACGATAGGTTTAATGACTTAAACTCCTCTCAGAGAATGAAGTATCCAGATTTAAAATATGAATATCCTGAAATTCAACACACCTGAGTACACAGAAATAGAAGGTATAGTGGTCAATCACAAAGGGTGCTCTCTAGACAGCCAGAAAAAAAAACCAACACTGTCTAGGACGCAACCCTGCTTTAACAGAATGCAGTGGAGACAGACTGCCACGTGAGGAGGCAGACACAGCAATTCAGAGCAGTGCTCACACCAGGGAAGGGACAGGAAATGTATTTTGTCTTACAAAACTAGTCTGACAATGGGAAAAAAAAACATTTTCTGGTGGCTCTCTACAGACTTGTTCACTTTAAGTGAACAAGTTTTACAAACTAGTAATAACTCAATTTTCAAAAATTATATAATTTTTGAATGTTTAGCAAAAATGACTGAATAACCAATTCTTCAACAAATTACTAATAACAACAAAGATTTAGGTATAAAAATTTATCTATAAAACCATTTCCCTATTAACATCTTTAGGCTGTTCTGTGTCTTGTTTTTGAGAGTGCTAGGCTAGCCTCAAACTCAGCTGATGATCTCTAGTTCCCGATCATCCTTCCTCTACCTCCCAAATCCTGGAATATAAGTTACACCTGGGTAAAACATCTTTAAGATAGTTAAAACTTTACACTCCACTAATTTACTTTATCTACATTTGTAAAAACAACTTAAGTTGGGCATGGTGGCCTTTAATCCCAGCACTCAGGAGACAGAAGCAGGACCTTTGAGTGTGAGGCCAATCTGTTTAAGCCTAGCCAGGACTACATGGTGAGGTCCTGTCTCCAAAAACAAAACATCAAACAAACAAATATCCCACAGTAAGGGACTGTTTTACGAGTACATCTGTGTAATAGAATACTATGCAGTCACCAGAAGTCATGCTGTCAAATTAATTTTTATTAAAATGGAATATTCTCAGTACATGAATTGAAAAGAACGGATTATAACATAGCAATGTGCATTGTAGCCAGCCTTGAAAGAGGTTAACTTTGGTAGAATTACAGATGATTTTTCCTTTTGTTTCCAGTCTATCTTTAGAAATTACTAAAGGTTTTATATTTCCTAAAGTGATTATATTTAGGAAAACTACTATTAAAATATATGCTTATAGCTAACTCTGACTTTATTGCCTGGCTATTAATGTAATCATGATACTCATTACTTTGGTAAAAATCCAAGAAATAATTCAACACATTTGGAAATGGTTTAAATGATATAAAATTCATCATTTCCCAGAAAACTTAATAAAATTTTGACACTACTTTGTTTAGCAAAAGAATTTATTAGGATATATTACAGATCACAATCTGGTTTAGAGTGTTGTTTCAGCAGACAGCACTGCAACTCACACTGCAATGTCTCAAGACTTAGGCAGCCACTATGGTTCTGAGGCCACATTTCTTTGGATGGAACAGTCAGCAGTACACATCGTGGCCATTTAAAGGCAGATAATGGAGAAGATGTGGTGGTTGTTACCAGAACAGCAACAAACAGATACAAAATTCTGGAATGTTAAAATAATGAGTAACTACTATTGGGCATTTCTACAACTTGAAACATGGATCAATGTGACTAGCAAGTTAAAGGGCCCAAGGTTCCAAAGGTCAAGTCAATACTGAGTCATGATCAAGAGGAACCTGCAACTTAACTGTGTTAAGTTCATCATACACATGCAAAACTAATGTGAATTTAAGAAAAAAGAAAGAAAAACCAAGAATGTAAAAGCAATGTTATTTCTTAACTCAAAGCATGCATTTTCTAACTCATTCTTTAAAAGTTTGTATTTTAATCCAGTTAGAATATATTCTAGTATTAGAATATATTAGAATAGTAAACATTCACTACTTTAAAGCGCTCTAACCAGTGCCCTACCAGATATGGAACACACAGCTGTTAATTTCAAGAACAGTGGAGTTCTCCCAAAGACGTAAGACCTTAACACTTCACCACATCACCTACCTTTTCTTCTAAGCTTTAAAACTTGTTTGCAAGACCTAAATTGTATAAACAGATTTTACAGTGTTCTCTACTTCCCAGGAGTCAGTGAAAACCATGCAGGGAAGCGCACGGCACATCACTAGTCAGCAAGGAAACAGCATCAGAGTTCCACACCTGTTTATGGGATTCTGAACTGAAATGAGTACAGTGTGCCACTGGTATATGAAACTATCTCCAAACTTCTGCCATCAAAATCTAAACACAAATTAATTAAAAATGTCTGTAAAATACTGCATCGTAAATGCCCAGAAATATAAAAATGAAGATCAAAGCTTTTTGGAAATATGTATAGGACTGTAATCATAACCTAACAAAACTTATTATCTACCTAGTACGATCACTCTAGGGTTGAAATCTCAGAATGGTTCTGCCTACCAAAACTAGACAGGAGGCACTCTGTGGAGCTGAGAGTCAGGTACCTGCACTCACAAAACACTGCCCCCATGAGTGGGGAGTGGTAGGCCTCACTGAGCGTGTGTTGACCTTGATATATCACCATGCTATGGGACATCTTTTCAGATAAAAAAATGTCCTCAAAATTTTAAGTGGAATCATAGAATTTTTCTTTCTAGATGGCAATGAAAATAACAGTGCCAAAGCACTCTGAACTTACCTTTCATAAACATTAACATATCCCAATGCTTTAAAAAATAAAAATAAAAAACCCAAAAACCTCTTGTCCCTGATATCCTAAGCAAAAACATCATTATTTTATTTTTCTCTCCTTTTGTCAGACAAAATAACACCTAGATTTCTGCAGCATGGCTATCAATTACCAGATTAACACTTCATACACTGTAAGCACTAGGAAACTTCTGAAGTGTGAGAAGAACTGCACTATGATTGGACAGTTGACCAACAGCCTGAAGCCAGAGAAGCAGGTCAAGTATTCTTAGTCCCAAAAAAGGAAGGTCGCTATCTCTGAGCAATTCTCCAATTGGCACAAATAATTCACCATCACTGATAGACAGAAGATAAAATGAAAGAACAAAGTTTTTAAAAGCTTTCTCCCATATTGGTCTTCTAAATTCAACAAAGCTTTGATCTGGCAAAGTTGTAATCCAGCAAATCAAACTGCTATTGTCTTTTCTGGGTGGGAGAGAAGAGCACAAAAGCAATACACACAGTGTGACCTTGAGCTGGTGCCAGCAGGAGAGGAGCACCTGCAGGCTTGAAGCTAAGTCTCATGATGGTCTGCTTTTTACCTAAGCATTTACTCAGACATGTGCTTCAAAAATACATTAGGGACCTGTAATTGGTTTATTCTATTAATATCAGAAATATTAGTTGCAATACATTGTTTCAATTTCTACAGTCAGGTGGGGGAGTCATGAAGATCATATGTTACTTTTCAGCCTGACAGAATAAATGTATTATACATAGATATATAGATATGTCTACAAGTTTCTGATGTATGCACTCTTAAGAAGTTGTACATCTTTCAGTATCCACATTAGAACACATTCCTGATAAAAACGCACATTCCATTACACCCTTAATTTTCCCTTGAATTTATTTTATTGGGGGGTGGGGTTAGATATAGAAGTTGCAGTGCACAGCTATATTTAAAACAAAACATTATATCCTACAATAAAAAAAATAATTTTATCAAAACCAGATTCTGATCACAGTTGGTACACGTTGAATTGCACTTTGCAGATATCTTGACAGTGTCCTTTACAGCGCTCCCCATGTCAGCCTATGTTTTTCTCAGTAGACACGGGTTCTTCCAGAGCTTTCTTCTGGCTCCCCTTCCGTGAATATTTGTACTTGTCTACATAGGCTTTAACCAGATTTGCCACTTTAGTAGAATTGACTTCTCCACTCTTACTATGACAAACCTAAAAGAAAGGGGGGGGAAATGTTTTTCACGCTCAATGCCAAGTGGATAGTAGTATGAAAACCCAAAAGAGAACATCCTGCTTCCATGTGCATACCACATACAAACCATTCAAAGGTAAAGAAACAGGTGAGAACAGGATCTAGTATTTATTAACTACACTTGAGCGTTATTACAGCAGAGGTGGTTAAAATAGTCCATGCTGCAGCTACACTTACTTTGTCCACTGCTTTCCGTACGATCTCTTTGTACTCTTCCTTGGTGATGTCTTTATTTTGGTAAAAGGGCTTAATAGCCAATTTTACCTCCTGTGCTGCTTTCTCTTGAATTTGCAATTTCTGATGAGAAGAAAATGTGTAATTATTACCTGCCACTCTTAATCTCAAAAACTTTCTAGAAATTTATAAAACTGAAAATAGTATACTGTGACATTGTGAATAATTTTTCAAATATGACATAATACATTTATTAACATATCTAACATCTCTAAAAATGATTATGCAATATTACCAGTAACATATCAAGCATCAATCCTTCAGATATTAGAATCTGAAACTTCCAATAATAAATCCCCTCCATTTCCATAAAACCAAAGCTCTCATTTGGTCACCTTTATTATATACAGAATTTTGTAGGTTGCTCTCAACCTTGAACTTGCCTTGTCTGTCTTGGAGCTATCTGCGCTGGCCTCCACTGGAACACTTACTTTGCTTTCTGCCAATTTTACAGCAGCATTAGAGGCCTGGACGTGACTTGATGACGAAGCATTACCAGAACTTGGTCCCTGAACTGGTCCTGTGCTTCCTGGAGCTGCTGATGGAGCAGGCAAGACCTGTGTAGCCATGGTATTACTTACATGAGAAGCACTGGGAAGGCCCTGTTTTAAAGAGGTTTAACATCTGTCAATAGAATACTGTATTCAAAAAAAAATATTTACTCTGTGTTATCAGGACCGACACTAAAAAAAACAAAGAACTGGGCATGGTGGCAACCGCCCCCCTTCAATCCCAGCACTTAGGAGACAGAGGGATCTCTGTGAGTTTGAGAACAGTCAGGTCTACAGAACAAGTTCCAGGACAGCCAGAGCTACACAGAGAAACCTGTCTCTAAGAAACAACAACAAAACAAAACAAAATACCTGACAAAGTGATTCGACCTTATTCCTAAGAGAAGTACCTACTTTAGAAGTGTACAAAGGGCCAGTTGAAGAAAAGTGAATATATTCTTCAACAGAGCTCTTACTTAAGTATATCAAATGTCTTTTAAATTATGTATGTGATGATGGCAAGAAGATGACTCTAAGTGGAAGTACTTGTCACACAAGCCTGACGACCTGTGTTCAATCCCTGGAACCCACAAGATTCTCTGACATCCACATGCCTACTGTGGTAGGCACTCAAAACAAACATACAACAATAAAAAGTAAAGTAAGTACAGGGAAAGCTGCAGGCACCACGTTTTCAAAGTATCTGCGTGGTTTTGGCTCGCACAGGAATTTATCTCCTCTTAGCACAGTAAACTCAAAATGAAACTAAAGGAGACGGTAATGGACATGTCTTTGTCCAAGGCTTACCCGAGCAGACAGCACAAACCTTATCACAAGTGCTCACTAGTTCCTAACCACCTTGCTGCCAAAAATCATTAAAATTTTAGGGAATTTTTTTAAAAAGTGAACTCAAACCTGATCCTAACTTGAGTTCACTAATTTGACCAAACCAAACAGCAGATAGATAGATAGATAGACAGACAGACAGACAGACAGACAGACAGACAGACAGACAAGTTTGAATGTAAATAATGGCATGCATATAGCCTGCACTTTATAATGTATGTTTCTGGTCAATTTTCCTGTCTGGGGATAGGAATGGAAATTAACAAAAGGAATAATGATGAATAATTTAGAAAAGTAAAAATACAACCAAATATAGCTCTGTTCCTAAATGCCAGGAAACCCTTTCTTATCCTATTTGCTAAATGTTTGGATGCTGATTTAACTCAAGCTACTAAGAACATACCTGTATTTGCTTCCCATCTGGTTGTGAAGCGACGTAGCTGACCTGCTGGGATGGTGGGGGAGGGGGTGGTGGTGGTGGTCCCTGAGGTACACTGGCAGGGGCAGCTACCTGCATGAGAGGCACTCCTGTGTGGAGGTGCAGGGGCAGCTGAGGGTGCATGGTGAATGGGTTACGCTGCATATTCATCAGAGGGGCATGGACGCCCACTGGGTATGGGAAGATACTCATGGGCTGAGGCTGAGCATTCATTGGGGGCTGCATCACATTCATGTGTGGCTGCATCATATTTACAGGTATCTGAGAACCATCAACTTGGTTTGTTTGGTCTTTTAGGTTAGAATCTGTCAAAAGAAAAAAAAAGCTTTGTTTAAAAAAGAAAATGATGTTATACTTATCATAAACACCGAAGCAAATAGCAACAGGCTCGGTACAACACCAAAAGCTACTTATTTTAATCCTGTCATTTATAAATAATATGTAATGACTCTCTAACAAAAGGAAATGCTGACAACGACTAGTGTAAGTTCACACAACAAACATCAGTCAGTACAGAAAGCTCCAAGTAGGAGCTCATGCTTTTTAATGCCAGCACTCAGTTGTTTTGAGTTTTGAGGCCACCCTGATTCTACTTAGCAAATTCCAGCCAGGAATAAATAATGAGACACTATCTTTTAAAAAAATAAAATAAAATAAAATTAAGAATTATTAATTCAAACAAATAGTTTTAAAAGATCACATAAATTATAGACATTATACCGAATGAATATTCACAGCATTTTCTTTTATTTTTGGAGATAAATGAAATACAAGTTAAATTACGTATAGTAACATTACAAATTCCTCTAATGCAGCTTGTTGTTACGCATATAATATTTCAAAATTATAAAAATTTAAAAATCTATTTCAGACTTTGTTGAAATTTGGTGCTAAAGAAATACTGACTTAGCCAGGCATGATGGCACATGGCTTTAATTCCAGTACTCAGGAGGCACAGGTAGGTGGATCTCTGAATTTTTTTTTTTTAAAGATTTATTTATTTATTATGTATACAACATTCTGCCTCCATGTATGCCCGCACGCCAGAGGAGGGTGCCAGATCTCGTTACAGATGGCTGTGAGCCACCATGTGGTTGCTGGGAATTGAACTCAGGACCTCTGGAAGAGCAGCTAGTGCTCTTAACCACTGAGCGATCTCTCCAGCCCCGGATCTCTGAATTTTTAAGTCCAGTCTGCCTCTTACAGTCAGTTCCAGGCCACACACATATATTTGTATATATATAAATAAATAAAGTAAATGTTTATTTACTATGTGTTTGTATAATTAAGAGTGACTTATAATAACCAGGGTTTGGTTTAATAGCATAATTTTGGTACATTGCATTAAGGATCATTTTCAACTCAAGCTATTAACTAATAGCCTCTTTCTACAAGTTAAACATCAAGAACAAGCAGAGAATGTTACCCTGTTCAGGTGTTTCTTCCTCTTGTCTCATCCACCCGGACTGTGGACCTGAAGAATTCCTCCCGCGTCGAGAATAATAGTTCTGTACATCTGCTGGCAGAGTCTTTCTTACCGCCCAACTGGACGCAGATGTCCACCCTGACCTGTCTGCAGGTGTACCGAAAGAGAGATCTTGTTCATTTTTCCGCTTAGAGGGCTGCTGCTCCACAGACTTGAAGGAGTCACTCCCTGAGAGGGGTGTGCGGCTCTGCCACCTGTTCTCGCTCTGGTCACTGTAGGAAAAGTTACCTCTATAACTGCCTTTCCCTCGGCCACCTCGACCACGGTTGGACATCCAGCCCGGGCCAAAATTTTTATTCCAAGAATTCCCTGAATTTTCATTTCTACTTTCTTCCCAGTGGGAATCCTTTAACTTTTCAGGATTTCTGGTCCTTGGATCTGGCCCAGAGTTTATTTTTTCTGTTACCCAACTGGGACAGTCACTTCTATGCTTATCTGTGGAATTTGGATCATTAGTATCTGTAACGATGTCATTTTTTTCTTTTCTTGTGTTTTCATTCTGTTTCTCTGAGTCGTTCCTTCGGTAGCGGTCATTTCCTCGAGGACACCTCCAACCATCGTTTGTCCACCTTTCCTTCCACCGAGGAGAGTAACTATCTCTTTCATTTCTACCAAATGATGAACTCTTACTTTTTGTTCTCAATCTTGATGGTGATCGAGAGCGAGATCTGGACCTTGACCATCTTCTGGCTCTCCTCTCTCTATCTCGATCTCTCCTCTGCCCATCTCTATCACTGTCTCGCTCTCTGCTCCGGGACCTAGACTGTTCTCTTGAGGAAGAATCTTTCACTCTGGATTGAGATCTCTGGTTCTCTCTAGGAGCATCTCTTCTTGGGGACACTGACTCCGACTTTTTGGCTTCCCTAGCATTCTCTCTCTTTGGAGACCGAGACTGCCTCCTTTCTCTTGCCACATCTTTTTTTGGTGAGAGAGAACGAGATTTTCTTCGTCCTCTGCCAGACTCTCTCTTAGGCGATGGTGACTGAGAACTCTTACTTTCTATTGCAGTCTCTCTTTTTGGAGATGGAGACTGAGTCCGCCTCTTTTCTTGAGCAGTATCTTTGTTAGGAGACCAAGTTGTAGATGGAGAATGAAATCTAGATCTTCGAGTACGAGGCTTTGCGGCTTTATCCACTAGGCTTTCAGTTGGCTGAGCCTCAGTTTCAGTCTTCTCAACAGTAGGATCAGAAGATAAATTGTTTTCGGAACTGTGTGCCACAGAATCTTCACTCAATTGTTTGGAGTCAGTCTTTACAGATGAGTCCATTTCAGACTCATTCTGGTCACTACAAAATGAGTCACACTCCATAGGTACTGTTTCATTGTTATCTTCACTAAAATGTTTCTCACTCTGTTCAGTCTCGGTGTTAGATAACTCTATGGGTAGGGGAAGTTCAATCCGAGATTCAGTCCTTTCTTCTAAAGATTTGTCCAGTTGGGTGTTGTCAAGATCATGCTTTAATGAATTATCTTCACAATCTTGAATAGCACCGGAACTTTCATTTTCTGAAGTGTCACATGCTGGAATTACTTCTGTAGTTTCAGTCTGAACATGCTCAGGCAACTCAGTTTCTGAGCTGGCAACAGAGTGTCTGTCCAATGTGTGTGTGATTTCACCCTCAGAAGTTTCCAATTTGGGGCTTGCTACAAATCCGTCTGTATTTACTGAAGAATCTTTCAAATCAGTACTTTCCACTATAAGACTCTCTTCTATTTTTTCATCATTACCTATGGACCCTGTATTTGCCAACACTTCACCCAGGGGACAGGACACTGGCTGAGGTCCTTCATTGTCAGAAGTTGGACATGTAAGAAAATCATCAGGAGGGCTCTCTGTGCACACAAGTGCCTGAACCTCTGACTCTGAACTTCCAGATGCCTGCTCTTTTTCTAATGGATCACTTCCTTTTGCAGAAGTATCTGTAGAAAGCTCATGGTCTACACATAACTCCTTAGCCTCCATACCTGTATCTTCTCCATCAAGCACAGGAGGATCCTGAGTACAAGATTCAGAATATGAAAATTCCACTTCTTTTTCTATCTCATGATTCTTAGGTTGTTCATCTTCTTCTGTCTGTTCACTGCAACTTTTCAAGCAATTAACCAAATGATTTTCTCCATCTGTCTGAACAGAAGAAACGCTACTACTTTCCACACCTGACTGTTGCTCTTTCTCCAACATGGGTGGTGTGTCAGAGTCGGCTGTTTCTTCCTCTACTGAATCACTAGATGTTGTTTTTTCAGGGGGAGGTACAGATTTACGAAGTTTCTTTTTCAATGAAGGTGGTTTTCTTCCTCGTCTTATAGATTTCCGTTTTGGAGCCTGTCTTGTTTGCTTTTCTGATTCAGCTGGAGGGGAAATACTTACAGAGGAATTACTATTCCCTGGGGCATCACACTCTGAATTATTTGACACTGGGGACTTCTGGGGCTGACTAACTGTCTCAGGTCTTGTGTTTCGTGTGGACCTCCTTGTAGGAACAGTTGTTGCAGGTTTTCGTCTTGATCCTCTGGTATTTGATGTGCCAGAGGTTTGCTTTTTTTCTCCTCCTCCTTGGGCATGTGCTAATGCATATCCCTTATGAAAAGTACCTGATAATGTTGAAAAATAAAAGGATATTTTAATGTGTTTCAAAACATAATCTGACTCTAGTTAGTATCAGAATAACAACTGCTGTAATATAGTACAACAGTGTATTTGTGAATCAAGCTGTTTAGTGTGACTCTGCTAACAAATGAGTAATAGGTGGATTCATCAATATTTGGGGGACTGAGACAGTCTCTTATATACCAGGTTAACCTTAAACTCACTATGTAGTCAAGAATGACCCTGACCTCCTGGGCCCTCCCACCTCCACCTCACAAGTGCTGACATGTGCCACATCATCCAGTCAGTCACCAGTATTTTGTCAATGCTACAGCCAGATAGGAGGTGGAAAACTTTACAGAAAAAAAGGAAGGCGTGGCTCTAGGCACAAACCATTTAAGACCACTTTCTCAGCAAAGGAATCAGGAAATGCTACCTGTGAGTGAATGTGAAGACTATTTGTTTATAATGAATTCACAGATGTGATTTCTAAATAGCCATGACTTAGACACTAGAAACCTAAACAAAAACAGTTTCTCCATGTCTGCTGTATTTTTCACATACGACATTATAAAGTACATACTGTACAATGAAAAAATCCAGCTAATTAACACACCATTCCCATAGCTGTATTTGTGTGTGTGGTGTAGAAATTTCACAATCTCCAAGATGATACAATTAACATAATCACGTATATACACTGGATCCAATGCCCTTATTCCTTACTCAGACTTTGTACTCTTTGATCAGTAACTTCCCAATCTCACTTCTCAACCATAGCCCACTCCACTTCATGGTAACTGCCATGGTGATCTCAATTCCACATGAGGGTAATTATGTCATTTTATGCCTGGATTCTATCACCTGGCATAATGTCCTCCTGGTTCATTCATTACAAAAGATGGGGCTCCTCCCTTTTAAATGGCTACATGATAATCCACTGTGCACAAACAGTGGTAATGATTTTAAAGCAAGAAAATACCCATTTACAGAAATAGTCAAGAGTTACTCTAATTAACTTAGTTATTCTAAATCATCAACACTCACATGTTTGTGAAAGTAAAAGGAGCTAATAATTATTTTTAAAACAAAAAATAAATTCACAAACTTTACCAAAATTTTCTAATGACATGGTACTTGCTGGGAAAATAGTCCTTGGCAACACAGAGGCAATCAGAGGAAGGACTTCTGTCTCAATACTCCGAGGTACAAAACCAACTCTGAAAATTTAAGCAAAGGCTTCTTTAGTTATGTGGTCTAAAAACTAAGCTTGGAATTTAAAACTACAGCATTCTCCAAATTAAATTAGTAATATTAAAATGCAGAGCTTATGTTTTTGCCCAAATACTTAACATATAAACTCAAGGTTATTCACTACCCAAACATGGTCACAATTTGCAAAGGAAACAAAACAAAAAAAAATCCAATGTTTAAAGGCGTTTTTTTTTTTTGGGGGGGGGGGGTCGAGGCAGGGTTTCGCTGTAGTTTTGAAGCCTGTCCTTGTAGACCAGGCTGGCCTTGAACTCACCTGCCTCTGCCTCCCCAGCACTGAGATTTAAAGGTCTGAGCCACCACCACCCAGTTAAAGGCATATTTTTATGTTAAAACAAGATAAAGAATTCAGAATACAGTTCCTTCTCTTTTAAATAATGAAACATTTTATCAAGATTTTGCTTAGGAGTATGGAACAATGTCTTAATGGTTAAGGGTACTTGGTGCTCTTTCAGAGGACTCTAGTTCAGTTCCCAGCATGCATGCCTGTGACTCCAGCTCCAAGAGATCCTATCCCTCCCATAGCCTCCAAAGGCACCCACACATGTATTTACATATGTACATTCACACGCAGACATAATTATACCTTTTCAAAAAAATAAAAGAATTTAGTCTTTAAAAAAAGATTTTAATGTTTATTCTCTTCTGCTACTATAAAAAAATACTAACTTTGAGGTGAACTCAAAATAAACTGATAAGTTCCTTTAAGTATATAATTGATGACTTTTAGCCAATATGTATATTCATACATAAGAAGGACCATTTCTATCTTTTCAGTAAGCTTTTTCCCATTCTTCTGAACCATTCTCCCTCCCTCAGGTCACCTACTGAAGGAATTTTTATGCTACCTTTACATTTTAAAATTCTTAAAATGAGTGATGTCTTTTCAAAGTTGTCAGGAATGGCATGGACCAGTTAAGAGTCCTCAAGATTTTCTGCATTCAAGCCCAATCCACTTTTCAAGCATTTTCTATATTTATTTTCCACCATTTCTAGACAATGAAGGCATTAGATACAGAATTCTATCATGGTGACAAGATCTTCTAACAGAGAAAGAATACAAAGTTCAGGAGCTCCTCATCAATGCATGCAGCAGCTTGAGTCAGTAGTGTGTATTTGGCACTGCCCCAGCCCTGGGACTATTAAAAAGGACTGGATTATAGAAAGTCTGAAGGCCAGGGCAGAGCAGGCACTCGACTAAATCATTATTCACAAGAGAATGTTTGGAAACAGAAACAATGACTCAGCAGATAGTACACAAACAGTCTTCATTAGGCATTTGTAACACCAAAGTTTAATTCACTTTTCATTTTATATACATTTAATTTATACTTGTAAAAGACACTCCTTAAGAAGATACGATACCATCAAATATGAAACATATACTTAAGAATTTAATGATATTTTTGGGTTTACATTAGCATATCAATTTTAGTGAACAATTTTTACCTTCCAATTCCAGGTAATGTATTAGGGAACCATGACAACTGCAATTCCTGTCGTTTTTGCCTAATCAATGCATTGATTTCACTGACTTCTACAGATTCTGTACTAAAAAAATAAATTTAAACTTTCGTTAGAATTCCAACAATTAACAAGTGTAAAAACTGAGATAATAGCAATAGTTTCCACACTTTCAAAATAAGCATATCCCTGCAATAAGTAGACTTTTTACACTACAAAGCAAAACATTTAAATAATGCACACTACACCTGGAATCCTACATTATGTGGCAGGATACTGTCTGCCTTGTGAAATGGTCTCAAACTTACTATGGAGTCAAGCTGACCTGCTGCACTGCCAGACTGCAGCAGCGCTCCATCATGGGTACTTAACGATGAGGTCTTTAGGCAACTTTCTATTCAGATATTAACTCCAACTGGTGAAAGAAATTCTTACTCAGGACAATCATGTCCTACTTTAGAACAAAATATGAAAATAAAAAGAGGTGTGGTTATCTTAACCAAAAATAGATTTAGCTTAGCTTTTCACAAAGGGATTCAGATGTAACTGTTTCTTGAGTACTCTGCCAAGCCCTAAAATATCACAATTGTGTTCTACTTTGTTGGTTTAGTTAAATTTGTGTAATTTTAATTCAATATTTAAATCACAAAAACATATACTCAACATCTATCTGTAAATCACTATACATCCAAGGAAGACAGAATCAGCTCTAAAACAGGCCTGTTTTAATAGGTACTACTCTTACAATTTCACAAATATCTTGTTTCTCCAGCATATATCAAAATTATACACAGCAATTTACTACTAAAACAAAGATCACTGACATAGGCAAGCACTGTAGAACACAGACTATCACAAAATAACAAGTTTTCTCTTTGCCGGAACTAGTTTGTTTTTCAATAGGAATAACAATCATAAAAAAAATTAGTTCTCATCACTTTCACTGAGCCCAGTCAAATTTTCTACCGAAAGTTAATTATGATTAAAACCCAAGTGTAAAGACCAAATACTAACCAGGAAGCTCTATGGGTTTGAGGTCCCACACTGTGGCTGCCACAGGAAAACAAACTGGACACATAATTTCCGATACAAGGATCTGTACACTGATTTGATCCTCGAACCTAAAAACATAAAAAGTTGTTAATAAAACCAGAAACAAAACTACTTTAAAGTATTGGTACGCACCTTAAACACTAAATAACTATAAATGTTATTATCTTTTTTTAAAAAAAGGTATTTTTTTATTTCAACAAACCTTTGTCTTTACTGTGGCATTTTTCTTTTCCCTCATTTTACTGTTTGAAAAGTTTCCTATAAAACAAGCAAACAAACAAAACAGAACCTGGTTACTGGTACTTGCCTCACATTTTATTTCAGAAGTCTGTACACCTTTGACATTGATAAAGAATGTCAAAGTGTCTAGGAGTGTTTCATATCTAGTATTATTTGCATTAAAAAAAACTTCCCAAATGCTAATTGCATAATATCTTACTAAACCACAGATAAAGAGAAAATGCGTAAGGCTACAATAAATAGAACTGCCATGCTTAGAGTCTTATGGGTATGATTCTAATCAACATTTTCTATCACCTTATGCAAATGTTTAACTTTTAAAATTTTTTACATACAAGTCTTTAAGCGTTACATGCAATTAACATATTTAGGGCTTCCTATCCAGCTATTAGGACAGTTAGCTGTGTTCATCTCAAGTAGGAGCTGCCCAAGGGGAAGTGAGGTATTTGGCCTGGTTAGCCGTAGTCATTTTGGACACTGACAATTCAGATCAAGTACCCTGTTCTTCCGCTGACCCTGGTAAATCTAAAGTGCTGACTGGCATTGCATCTGGTGCATCAGTGCTGCTGCCATGTTGCTTATCACTTTTTCTTTTTTGCTTTGTCTCATCTGGAAATTATTTCTGTGTAATTTCAAATTAGTCAGCATAAAGCATATATTCTTTTTATTTTAAGATTTGTTTTATTATTTTTAAGCACATATGGGTATAAGTGCTGGTACCCAGAGTCCAGAGGCAACGGATTCCCCATAGCTGAATTACAGGCAGCTGTGAGCTGAGTGATAAACAGGTATTCAAAGTCTGATTGACTGATTCCAAATTTAACAGATTAGTAACTATATAGAGAAAGCATGTCCTTGAGAAATTCCTGAAAGGAACTGGAGAGATGGCTCAGGTGGTAAAATGTTTGCTGTTCAAGCACAGGGATCTGCATTTGAATCCCCAGAACCCATGTAACAACTAAGGGGGTAGACACCTGTATTCCCAGAGTGAAGAATAGAGACAGGAGGATCCCAAGGGATAATGGCCAGCCAATCTAACTGAGCTGATGATCTAGTTTCAGGTTTAGTGAGAGACCCTGTCTCAAAAACTCAGAGTGAAAGACTGATTAAAGAGGACACCAAGATACACACACACACACAAATTGAGCAGAGTTACTTACTATACAACACCTTGAAGTCATGAAATTTTTCACACAATAGATCTTCTCGAATGAGGATCCTTTTTCTGTAGATATGGATAAAAGTTTAAAAGATTTTTTTAAAAATCTTGCTCACTTATTTTTTCTTTTTAAATGGTTTTTCAAGACAATACTTTTCTGTGCAGCCCTGGCTGTTCTGGAACTCACTCTGTACACCAGGCTGGCCTCTAACTCAAGAGATCCTCTTGCCTCCTGAATAGTGCTAGGATTAATGGCATGTACCTCTACCACCCAGCATGTTCATTTATTTTTAATTCACTACCCATCATAATAAATCTATTATGCATAAATCTTATTAATACTACTGGAAGACAATAAATGGTTAAATATTCTCATGAACTCAGATCAAATAGTAATAGGCAAAACTAGATTTTAATATGAGTTGTATTATTTCAGTACTAAAGCAATTTTATTGACTTATCATGACTGGCTACTGAGCCATGCAAAACAGAAGTATGAGAGGTTATTACTTTTTTAAAGGAGCAATTGGAAGTACCAGCAAAAAAAAGCATGCATGAGTGTCACCTTCCATTCATTTCACATTCTCTCCTCTAACGACTGTAACTGGAGCTTTTTATAGACAGAAATGCTGCTGCACCCCTTTACTTAGCAGGAATGGGGAGGGAGAAAAGAAATGAAGGTGAACCTCATCTCAATGTACTGTATGTCTGTAGTATGAAGCTGCCAAAGTCATTCTTACTCAACTACTCATGGTCACACCGAATCCCACTTGTAAAGCTCATCACTAACCTTTTATCGCTTTTGGAACTTTCATGATAGAAGAGTTGTTTCTTAAAAGACCTTTCACTTTCCTTGTCTTTTATTTCTCTCAACTGTCTTTTTACTTGAATCTATAAGAAAAGCACAACTATTAGAGAAGTATACCAACACTGCACATAGCTTTTCAATTCTCCTTTGTAATTACAAATTAACGAGACAGAAGTACCTCACTGAAAAGTGCAGTCACAGACTAACACTGTGCGCTCGGGAGAATGAAGAAGACAAACCAAGAATCCCAGACGAGTCAGGGCAGCATACAAATATCTTTAGCAACATAATTTTATAAAAATGGTGAAAACAGTTTGTCTTCCGGAGACTCTATTAAAACTTTTATTATCTTAACACTTTTCTCCAAGATATTGCATATTTGGTAAACAGATAAGCAATTATAACAACCAGGTCCTTCTGTTTTGTGTATATGTTTATTTCCAAGTATGAGCATGCTTGTGAAGGCCAAAGGAAGGCTTCAGTATTTTCTCACAAGCACCACTCACATTTTTGTTTCCAAGGCCAGGTCTCTAACAGGCCTCAAACTAGTTGCTAAGTAAGCTATGTTGCTGGCCAGCAAGACCCAAGGCAAAGGTCGCAGCACACACTACCCCTACAATTATTTTTTAAATGTAGACATGGAACTCAACTACTTATGCGTCTATGCATTTTACTGCCTGGGCTATCTCCCCAGCTCACAAACCTTTCTCTAACATACTTTATTTGTACTGCAATACTGTTTGCACTTTATATCAAGACTCATGAATAAAAATAGATCAAAACAAGTTAAAAAAAACCTACACTGAAAACTAATACTAAAATAGTTGTTTCTCTATACCCTCCTCACCAGTAACTAAACTGTAATGGACAGCAGTTTTTCTCATAGATGCATCACACACATTGTCTATGGTTTTATTTAAACTATCATTTATTGTCATATATTTATTATATTTCTCATACATCTTACTTACTCACCACTGTCCTGTCCTATCTTCCTCTTTTCCTCATGAACTCAGGAATGTTTCTATTTATTTTCTTCTTTTTAACAAGCCAAAAATCAACAATAAAAATATTAATCATTTGTAAGAGTCAGAGGAACAGGATGTGTGCTATGAGACTGAGTGTCCTAGATGTCAGAGAAGCTACACCCATGAAGTCTCATCAACATGGCTGCCTAAACAAGACCCAAACAAGGATGGCTCCAACAGATAGACTAAAATTGGAGGTGGGAAATCCCACAGGGCTTCAACCCTAGACAAAGAACTACAGCTACCTAAGGGATGCTAAGAGCAGAAGAAATTATCTTCTCAGGAAAAAATCCCCCAGTTGGCTATCTAATACCAAGTGACCAGCCCTAAAATCATATACATACAGTAACATTACATACTGAGTAGATTATGTTTATATACTTAGGGATATATAGATATAAATACATGCAAGCTTATCTATATAATAACAATTAAGAAAAAGAGGCCAGAGGTCATAAATTTGAGAGCTAGTAAGGCAAGAGACCTGGGAAGAGTTGGAGGGAGGAGAAGGTAAAAAGACCAATTATATTTTAATTTGAAAAACTAAAAATTTTTTTAAATATAATAATGACTCATACTAAATAACATCAATGGCATTTAAGTACAAAGATGTCAATTTATTTTTAATTTTATTTAGCTAGTCTCCAAATTTTGTTTTTCATAAGAATGGTTTTTAGATATTTGGAACTTAAGATTTATGGACTTATCTTTGAATGCAATACTCTAATTAAACTTTTTTGATGAAATATATGTATTCAAAGTGCTGCCCAACTAAAAACTGTTTCAAAATACAGGAAAACAATCATGCTGATGGTACTTTGGAAATGTAAGTATTCTATTGTAGCACAAATAATAAAAACCCAGAGACAGATATTGTGGTTCAACCTGAAGATCAGAAAAGCAAAGCAGCCAGCCACTACAGACCTTTTACCTCCACCATATCTTCAGACCAAAGGGGTGATTGAGATCCTGTCTCTACCAAATCTCAGACTGCAATGAGCATCTGTCTCCTCCCACCTCATATTATTCTCTCAGCCCAGTCACCTAGCTCCTGCCTCCACCCCCCAGTGCTGGGATTAAAGGCGTGGGATCACCTTTGTGTGAGCTCTTTGAGACAGTTTCAATCTTGTGTGGCCCAGGTGACCTGCCTACCTGAGTTTCCCAAATTCTGGGATTAAAGGTGACACCGCCACTCCCTGGCCTGTATGGCTGACTAGTATGGCTGCTTAGCCCTCTGATCTTCAGGCAAGTTTTATTTATTAAAACACAAATAATATACCAATAATTCTATAGTTAAATCCAACACTTCTTTTAAAGCATCTCATCTACCACATCTGTACAATAAGGTAACCACTATGCTATGCCCACTCTAGAAGGCAAAGGAAAAAGGTCCAGTATTTTAGTTACCAGTGTTGAAAGCTATGAGCTTGCCATGCTAGAGAAAAATGATGACACACATTAAACCTAAAGGTGAACAATTTTTAAAAATATATTAACTAGAGACCTATCAAAACAAAGTAGCTCTAGTTAACATTCTGAAGTTCATAAACTCAATGAAATCTAAGCTTACCTTAGCACAACCTTCAAATGCACTAAGTTCAAACACGGCCTGAAAAGGTTTCCGGTCGATTGGACAAGAAGCCAGTATCTGAGAAGTGATTAGAAATTATATATTTACATTGTGTATTTAGAAGAGGTTACAATTAAACTACACTAATAGTTGTAATTTTCCACTACCACAGAAATATACTTTTCTAATTTCAAAGCAGAGAAGAAATGACTGTACCCTAACACAAAAGCACAAGCACCTCAAGTCTGCTTCACTAAACGATACCAACTGGAGTAAAGAAATCATGAGCTGTCACATACTCACTAAGATACCATAAGGACGTGCTGCTCCAGTGAATACTTCAAACCTACTGCTCTGCCATGTAAGGCTGGCTATAATGCTAAGCTTGTGAAATTCTAAATCGGCTATAGAAAAATGCCTTAAGGAAGCCATTTACGTTAATACCCTATGATTTAACATTTCTGCCAAATTATTTTGAGTAGTTGTTAGAATTGAGAACATGATTAAAATACGGAAGAATGAAGCATTCCTCCAGTCTCGTTGGTTCTAAATAATCCCTCCAGAAGTACTTACATACTTTTGCTGCTACCCAATAAACACAAATCTTTTTAATATAATTCATATGATAAATTGCATTGTTTTCTTCTAAATTAATGATCAGACATTGGTTCAAAGCAATTTTTCTTAACATCATATGTCATAAACTTTAGTTTTCTTTTCTTTTAATTCATATAAGTTTGAACATATTTTCTTATTTTTAAGAGTACATTAAAAAGTTCTTTAAAGGAAAAATCTATCCATACTAATTTTTACATTAGGTTTCCAGTTTTCTTCTAATTTAATCATGTGTTTTTTAGTTTGTAAGGAAATGTCTTTTAATTATTTTAGATTAGAAATCAACCTAATTTTGAAATATATTCTTATGCTTTCAAAAGTTTGTATGTATCAACTATAATTCTATTGTTAAATGTATGTAGAAGAATGTATTTATACTGTGAAATTAGTTTAAGACAAACTGTTTTGTACTAGGATAAGAGGAAAAACAACAATCTAATGACATTACTAGTAACTATAGCTACACAGGTAAAAAAGAATTCTAACAATTTAATTGTCTAAAAGACCAAAGATAGTTGTGGAATTTAATTAGTTCACCTTATACTGTTCCTTACTGAAAAATGTTATGTGGCTCCTGATTGTATAACACATTCTGACAAAATTCGGAGTTATTAAAAAGCAGTTAAAATATAAACTGAGTCACACAAGAATGTTTCATCACCCTGAAAAGAGAAAACATGGCCTTACTACAATAAATCACTTCTGATAAGACACCTTAAGGCACTTTCAAATTCTCACAATTTAGGATGCTATTAATTTGCTACCCAAAATGTTTTAAAAGTAGCAAAAAAAAAAAAAAAGTACTCTGCACCGTAATAATAATGTATTTCAAATACATTTTTTTTTGTTTTTGTTTTTTTGAAACAGGATTTCAAGGCAGCTTTGGACCCTGTCCTGAAAAGTAGGTCTTGTAGACCAGGCTGGCCTCGAACTCACAGAGATCCTCTGCCTCCGAGTGCTGGGATTAAAGTCGTGAGCTACCTGCCTGGCTTCAAATACAATTTTAACTCAATGAACTGATGTCCTGACAATGCAGCTGCCTGTTAGTCGGCATGAGTATGAAGTGTCTAAGAGGACACATTCTTAACATCTATACTGAAACTATATAGAGGACAATCTTGTCAGTGTTTTCCATTTTTCCAAAGTTTTCAAATATTTTTATTTACATTTTAAAGGTAATTTGGAAGATTAAACAATGAATAAATGAAAATATTTAAATCATTTAAATGAAACATAAGTTTCTTTCAGTGTTTGTTGAAAAATAAGATGCACACAAACTCTGTATTTACTTCTTTCCTATTTCCTGTTTTGTCCAAATATGGGCCCTGTTACACAGATTCTCTGTGCTTTAAGTATGTAACTTGTGAAAATAGGAATAAAAGAGCTTTAAGCTTTTTATGGTAATTAATTGTTTGCAATTCTTAGAAAAATATGTGGTATACACTAGTTCCTACATAAGATCTAGTTTAACTACACTAACAAAAACCTAAAAAAAACTAACAACAGGAAAATCTGTAATGTGATACATATAAAAATGAGAAACAATTGCATAAATGATTTACTTTGCTGGGCTAAGTATAATAAATCTATGACCCAAAGAAATTTATGTATCAAATCAGTGGATAAAATTATATTGTCTCATTGTTCTCCTTATTAAATTTCCTCTCAAAATCAGTTAACCACCATTCTTTCCATTGCTTTTTTTTTTCATTAATTTATCTTTGGTTTTTTAAGACAGGGTTTCTCTGTGTAACAGCCCTGGCTGTCCTGGAACTAGTTCTTGTAGACCAAGCTGGCCCACCTGTCACTGCCTCCTGAGAGCTGGGATTAAAGGCAAGAGCCACCACCGCCTGGCTCCTCTGCAATTTAAAGTACAAGGTTTTAACCTGAGCCACTCTGCTTTGATCTATTTCAAATATGTAGGTTTGGAGCAGGACTGCCATTCCTTTTTCTACTGTGACTAATGCTTTGGATCTGACTAGACCCATTTGAATAAGGATCTCCACTGCTATAGCAAAAACACACAACAAAGGAAAACAAAAAAAAAGTAGCAGTAATGAGAAACAACTAGTATGTGTTATAATATAGACACACTTAACTTTCCTCAAGATGATGTAATCAACACTAGAATCTTAAAATTGCATTATCTTCTCCAGGTAGGAAAAGTTTAAGTAAAAAAATTAGCCCAGAAAGGTAAGACAAAAAAGCCTTTGCTGGGGCTGGAGAGATGGCTCAGAGGTTAAGAGCGTTGCCTGCTCTTCCAAAGGTCCTGAGTTCAATTCCCAGCAACCACATGGTGGCTCACAACCATCTGTAATGAGGTCTGGTGCCCTCTTCTGGCCAGCAGGCAGACACACAGACAGAATATTGTATACATAATAAATAAATAAATATTTAAAAAAAAAAAAAGAACAAAAAAAAAAAAAAGCCTTTGCTGGGAAACAATGCTCCCAAATGTAATCTTAAAAAACATACATTGTAGAAGAGCACTTCAGGAAGAAAACAAAAATCTAGTATCTCTTCTCCATTTTCAAAGTATATGTAAATAAAATAATTATAGAACTCAATGGAAAAAATCAAAACATTAAAAAATTAAGAACTTATTTTCCATAATATACCCTTACACATCAAGTTCATTAATATGTACAAGTATCAAATCACATCATGTGATAATTATACAGCTTTAATAGAAAAAGGTTACACCAGGGTTTGTTTTATTTTTAAATGGCTTAGACTGGCTACTTTAAGGCATTCCCAAAGGATTCTCATCCTTACATTTAGTAGATAGTGAGAAAACCCCAAGACACTTTGGTCTTCAAAGTATAGTTTTCAAAGTGGTTTGTTTGGCCACAAATATTAACTGAATTTTTAAGCTTCAAGTTTTAAAAAGCTCCTATTTAAGGCTAATATATAAAAATTAACATTTTAAATGAGTTTAACTTTAAAGACTATTAAACTTTTTATATGCAAAATTTTATGTTCACCATTTTGATTCTTTACCATATAACAAAAATATCATTATTTACCTATTTTATATGTGACTTCAAGTAATTTTAAGTATCTAATTAGTTTCATAACCAAAGTATCTAAGAACACCATTCAACTTTATGATACAACTACAGTTCATAGAACTTGCTCATTGTTTTACAGTGTAATGTGTATTAAAAACAGAGCACACATCTTACAGCACATGCTCTGTACTGTTATAGGAGGCAATTTTGATAAAAAAAAATCTTTCCTAATGATTTTAGTAAAACATACCCTAGTATTCTGAAGCGTTGTAAATTCCCAGCTCAGACAAACCCATATTTAAATGTAACAACAGGAAACCTTCCTTATTTGGGAATTCAGGATTCTTGGTTTCTAACATTTCTTGCTTCCTGATGCTGCTCTATCCTCAATCACATAGGCTGCCTATAGATAGCCCCTCCTAGAGAGAGAGAAGCAAGTGTTAAAGGACGTGTTTAAACACTAAGTCTCAATACCTATGCTTACAGGTAGGTCTTCCTGTTCGTGGGTATCTACAATACCTATCTCTGCCACTAAGGAATAAAGCATATTATGCACAAAATTACAGTTCAAAATCAAAGATAATTTAGGGATGCAAACCATTAGAGGTTGGTGCTTATTTTAGAACTGTTGACCATTATCCCTTTCTCAGTAATAGTTCCAACACAGTTAGCCATCAAGGCTTGCCAACATGGAGCCATGCTACATGTTCTCTATCACATCTAAACATTCACTCAAAACAGCCTTTGCCAACGCGCAGTTGGTTGTTTTTTCTTTCTTTTCTCTTAATTTTTCGAGACAGGGTTTCTCTGTAGCCCTGGCTGTCCTGGAACTAGCTCTGTAGACCAGGCTGGCCTCCAACTCAGAGATCCGCCTGCCTCTGCCTCCTGGGTGCTGAGATTAAAGGCGTGCGCCACCATCTCCAGCACACATCTGGTTCTTTACACCAGCTTTCAGAAGCTTATCCATAAAATTAATGACTGTCAACGGTAAAATTAACACTAAGAATGCATTCAATATACCCACTCAAAAGGAATATTTGCACATTCACCAAGATACACTGTAACACTAGGGTAATAATGTACTTTCTCTAATGTCGTCTGACTTCTAATAATTAATGCTCTTTTTCTAATATACAAACAGAAAATTCAGTAAATTGACTATATAAATCATTTTAAATATTCTGACATTTACAACTAGCCTATATAGAAATATGTATCTAAAGATTAATTTATCTGAATGGTAAAAAAATATTAAATGAAGATTCTCACATATATTCTTATAGTCTTTAGGTAACAAGTGTCAACTGCTTTCTTAACCTTTGCTGTTTAATCTACCTAAAGACACACTTGCACCTGTGTGCACACTGCTCTGAAGAGCTCTGTGTCATCTTGAGGGTATCTTCATTTCTATTCTCAGGAGACTGCCTTTGTTAACTGCCCAGTTTGACTTCATTAACCTTTCATTCTCAGACTAAAGTTGTCAGTATTACAGAGGAATAGAAGATTGAGTTAAGTTCAACAATTTCCTTATGTAGAGAAACTAATTACATTTTTTAAAATAATACTTTAAAAATATGTAAGTTAAAAAGGAGAACCCTCAGTAGTTATCAAGACTATACTAGTCACACACAGCACAAATACCACACGCCCTTGTAAAGCATATCCAGCTCAGTGCAGAAGATGTACTTAGTATACTCAATCCTCAGCACCAACACTAAATATAGTATGAACTATTAAACCTTTAACCATGCAATACTTCTCAAAGCATTCTCATGCAACGTTCTCAATCCATAACTCTCAATCCATAACCCAAAGTGAAAGCCACTCTTCTTACTCAGTACATACAGGTGAGGTATCTCCTCCGTAGAGGATCATAAATATGATCAGCAGTTACTACTTCCACTGACGCATCCAACTTTTCTAGCCTTTGCCTTTTTAAAAGGGCAAGCTCAGATAACTGAAGTTAAACTTCTGTGTGCTCAAAGCTCTATTTAAAAAAACATTTGTGTGTGTGCGTGCACATGCGCGAGCGAGAGAGAGAGAGAGCGAGAGAGAGAGAGAGAGATGTGGGAGGTCCTTCTGTCTATGTGTTGCTTTTATTGGCTAATGAATAAAGAAACTGTGATAGGGCAGAGTAGAGCTAGGCAGGGAAAATTAAACTGAATGCTGGAAGAAAGGAGGCGGAGCCAGAAGACACCATGTAGTCACCAGAGGAGAAAGAAGGTTAGCTAGAACCTTGCCAGCCAGTAGGCCACAAGCCTCATGATAAAATATAAAATAACGGAAATGGGCTAATTCTAGATGTAAGAGCTAGCTAGCAATATGCTTAAGCTATTGGCCAAACAGTATTGCAAATAATATATTTTCTGAGTGATTATTTCAGGGCTGAGCAGCCAGGAACTAAACTAACTAGTGGCCTCCTACAATGTATGTGTGTGTGTGTGTGTGTGTGCTCACATGTAACTGATAGTATGTGCATGCACCATGTGAACGTAGAAACCCACAGAAGTCAGAAAATGATGTAAAAACCCCTGGAAGTGGAGTTACAAACTATTGTGAACCACCATGTGGGTGGTGGGAACCAATGGTCATAATCGCCGAGTCATCTCTCCAGCTGAGAAACAGCAGTGTGTAAGAAAAAGAAATCTTTTCAGTGAAAAGGTAAAAGCACACTGGCTCTATAACTACTTATCAGGACAAACGCCTTTTCTAAATTTCAAGATTCTTAGCTGCAATAGTAGTGGCTTACTAAAACTGTCAACAGGGTACTTCTGCCAATTACATTTTTGTTAAATATTCCATTTCTTTTTCTTCTATTCCCCCTTTCCCTTATTTAAGACAAAGCCTTGGTGTACCGTCCTGCATAGCCTGGTACTTGCTATGTATCCCAAGCTACCTGCCCTCTTAACTTGTGACAATCCAATCTCAGCTTCACAATACTGGGATGGCACATGTACAACACCATATCGGCTTTTCAGAACTCTATGTATCCTGGTTGTACTTTTAAGATAAGAACCTTGCCATCTAAAGAACCTCTTAACTGAACACAGTCATAAGAGGTTCAATCTGTTCTAGTATACCTACAGCAGGCCTTTAGATTCTGGGGCCTCGACAATGGTACAGGGGAAATTAAGCTGAAACCTTCTTCCTAAGTAAAGTGAATTCTATGACATACCTAGAGACCACAGACTGTCAGTTACTTTACTACTTCAATTTTGTTTGTTTGTTTAACCACAGAAACAAGACTTTAGAGTACCAAGAAACTCAAACTAACTTTTATTTGAGGAATAGGTACTTTAGGAATATAAAAAATTTCAGGAGTCTGTACAAAATAAAACTGTTAGACTAAAATACATTGAAACTTTTCTAAATAACCAGTTTCATATAAGAGTTTCTTCAATGCTAAGGGTGTGCTTGATACCCTTTCTTTTCTTTTATTTTCTTTTCTTGTTTTTGCTTTTTTTAAAAAAATATTTTATGGTTTATTTAACTTTATTTTTTATGTGCATTGGTACAAAGGTGTTAGATCCCCTGCAACTGGATCTTCAGACAGTTGTGAGCTGCCATGTGGGTGCTGGGAATTGAACCCGAGTCCTCTGGAAGAGCAGTCAGTACTCTTAACCACTGAGCCAGCTCTAGAGCCCCCTTGTTTTTGCTTTTTGAGACAGGGTTTCTCTGTGTTGTTTTGGAGCCAGTCCCAAAACTAGTTCTGGTAGACCAGGCTGGCCTTGAACTCACAGAGATCCACCTGCCTCTGCCACACGCACCACCTGGCCTTGATACCCATTCTTAATCATACTTTAGTAAACCTCAACTACAAACTGCAGCAAAGCTGAATCTCTAAAAGACACAAAAATCTAGAAAAATGATCCAGAACGCATCCTATGCTTTTTCTTATCTATGCTTTTCTTATCCAAGTACCACAATTTTACTTTGATATCTATGCCTCTCCTAGAATTGGACATTAGTAAAATTTTAAACTAAAGATTCTTAAAAATTATTTTAACTTTAGGCTATTCTTGAGATGTCTACAAATTACTCTAGTCTAAAGTGCTTACTTTGTACATAAAATAAACATTAAAATAGTGAATTAAATGAAAGAATAGAAAATAAAACCTGCAAGGGTCTCTAAACATAGCATTTATTTCCAGTACTCAATCTGAAACAGACTGCATAACTCTTTAAACAGGAGGTTGAAAAAAATTAGAAAGCCCTTTAATGGTGACAATAAAAAAAATGAAATTAAAATCTGATTGTTTGCCAAAGCATTTACATAATTTAAAAAGCATCTAATTGCTATCAGAACAAAAGACTGAATGAAAATTTAGAAGTCTAAGTAACTCTGTAAGCCTGCATTTATTCATGATTTGTAATGAACAATATTTTTATGATTTCTCTATTGTTACTGGTCAATTTAATGGTTTACTGATGGCTGCTATCTCCACTAGGAACAATGAACTAGTTCTGAATGTTCTCTCTTCTCTCCTTCCCAGGTTACTTACTTTGTTAAACAGTACAACAACTCCACACTACCCCGTAATCACAACTTAAGACAGCAGTACAATAGTACACATAACTTGCTTTTGAAAAGCAACTTCACTTCAATAAATTGTTTATTTTTGAAAAAATACTAGGGCTGGAGAGATGGCTAAGCAGTTAGGAACATGCACTGCTCTCTTGTAGAATTCTCTTAAGGAGGACTCAAGTTTGGTTTCCAGCACCCATGTCTGCAGCTCACAATTAGCTATAATTCCAACTCCAAGGCTCAGACATCCTCTTCTGGCCTTGTAGGCATATACTCCCATACACATACACACACACACACAATTAAAAATAAATTTTTACAAAGTAACAAAAAGCAAAGAATACATTATATGTTAAAAAAGGTGCTGACTTTACATATATTGCCAAGTATTTTCAAATTTAAAATGAGTTAAAATATAGCTATTTACCACTGTTTAGTGCCATTAAATTACATATAATCTATATGTATGTATAGCCATTACAACTTCTCAATACGTACCCCAGAGAAACCTGTAACATGTACATCATGATAAAGTTTATGTTGAAAGATGCACTTGAGGTGGTAAAGGAAGGAAGGAGAATCATGTATATACATTCTAATTGTCTTAAAGAAAAACACACATTATTTTGAAGTTCATAATTATATAGTCACTGAACACAATCAGGAAAAAGACTGAAACCTTCAACTCAACTCATGCAATAACAGGGTTTCTCAACTCCCACCCAGTTAAATACATATATATCACAGATGCACTAACTTCAATAAAATTTACATCTGTAGTTGAGTGGTAGAGAAAAGGCATCATTTCAATAAGCAGCACTGCACTGACATATAAACATTTAACAATATTCTCCCCAAATTCATATTATTTTTCTAAAAATACATTTTCACCTATCCTCAGTCTCTTCTTGTCAAAGACTAGTTAGGTTTTTAATCTAGATTAAAGGTTTTTTCATATATTCATTAATTCAACTAGTCTAATGAACCTCTTTTAAAGGTTAACCAGAAAAACAGGATTTGCATACATGAAGTTAGTGTTTTATGGTATTAAAAAACATCCAAACACAAGAAAAAACAATTTTAAGACACAACTAATTTTTACTAATTTACTTATTTCTTTACTAATTTTTAATATACTCACAAAATAATAAATCAAAACCTGATATAAAAACACTAAATTTGTTATTTTATAATTTATAACAACAGGGCTTAAGGTTAATATACACTTCAACTTATTTGGCCCAAATTGATTCAAGGTAGTCAAAGTCCAAAATATCTTGTTTCTTATTTTTATAAAGAATCTAAAGGAAAATCTGTAACTCAAACTCTGAAATTAGTTTATGATAAATTAAAAATTAACAACTATATAATTCTAAATTGATAATACCCTCCCAAGATATGCAATCTGGGCCAAATTACATTACATTAACATGCAAGATCCCTAAGTTTTAAAGTAAAAAGACACCATGACATCTGTTCTTGTTATTCCATAGGTTAACATAAGAAATCAAATAAACCTTTGTGAAAACATAAAACAAAAAGCACACAGGAATGTTATTAGTAGCAGGCAAGTACAATACCCTAAAAGTCAGAAAGCTGTTTGGCCTGCTCTTCTTGTAAGGTTTTCTTCAAAGTATAAATACAAATTCTTTAATTATATAAAAGAATAAAAACGCTAAGTAAAATACAATTAGAAGGAAATATGCAGACAGAAATTGAACAGACAGGGAAATTTGACTATAGTAGTGGGAAAATACCTTAATATGAAAAATTCATGAAACAAAACTATAACAGGAAATTAAATGCAATAATTTATTACCTCTGCCCACTTAAGAATACAGGTCAGACAGAAGACATGATTACAACTTTCTGGAAAACCAACTTCCTTTCCTAACAAGCAACTAAGACATATTGGACATCTGTCCGCTCCACTGTACAAAAGGCCAGAGGTACCAGCATTATTTCTGTTTTCTTCATCTGTAAAGAAAAAGAGAAAAGAAAAAGGTCATGTTTTCATAAGCCCCAAAACCAATGACTTATGTTTAATAAGCAATATGGTTGCCTGTATCCTCAAAAGGTAGCCTTCCTACTCTGCAATTAGATCTTAGATAAATGACAAATATACTCTTTAAATCCAATAACACCAACAATTACTTTCTTTTGTGCACTGTGTGTGTGTGTGTTTATGGAAGGAGTAGGGAGAGTCTAGGAAATTTAACAAAGACCTTGTATATACCAAGCACATGCCCTACCACTTAGCTAAATTCTCAATCAACTTTCTTTTATCAGTGAGGAAATGGGGGCATAAATGAACAATTATTTAATTTTAAAGTATTATTTACCTGGTTCAAATGTAAAAATGATTACAGTGGCAAACCTACCCATACACCCATCCACTTCTGTCAAATCCAAAAATAACTCTAAGTTTCTTTTGGTACTCCATTATTTTTTGTTTGTTTGTTTTTCGAGACAGGGTTTCTCTGTAGCTTTTGGAGCCTGTCCTGGAACTCCCTTTGTAGACCAGGTTGGCCTCGAACCCTCGAACTCACAGAGATCCGCCTGCCTCTGCCTCCCGAGTGCTGGGATTAAAGGCGTGCGCCACCACCGCCCGGCTCCATTATTTTTTAATGCACAGAAAAGAAATTCCTTCCTTGCCCTCCCACAATTAAATCAGGGTTTCTTGGACTGGTAAAGGTAGCACACGCCTTTAATCCCAGTACTTGGAGGCAGTGGTAGGGAGTTCTGAATTTAAGGCCAGCCTGGGTCTACAGAGCGAGTCTCGGGACAGCCAGGACTACACAGAGAAAGCCTGCCTCAAAAAACATTTTTAAAAAAGTGCTTCTCAATAGGTAGGCTGGCTTCAAACTCCCGATACTCCTATCTCAGACTCCCAGGTACTAGGATCGCAGGGTTGAGTCAACAAGCTAGGGTAAACCCTAAAATACATTCTTCCATATTTCTTTTCTTTCTTCACACAGACACCAGAATATTATACATACTAATCTGCTTTTTAAAATAATTTATTAATGGACATTTCACTTGTTTTCAACCATTAGCTATGACAAAGAATGACAATTATGGAGCCCAGAACTCCATGCATGAAGCATGTACTCTACCAATGAGCTTATATCGTAACACAATCATCTAACATTTCAAAAAGTGTATCTACAGAGCAATTCTTAAAAACTGGAATTACTGGGTTAACATGTACATTTATAACACAGGAACAGATATACCAAATCTATCTCTGTGAGACTGTACCAATTTAAACTCCTAACAGTAATCAACTTAAAAAGCATATATACTGGGCCATAAGCAAGCAGTAGGTACTGTACAATACATACAATTCAATACAACCTGGAGCCCCCCAGACGGGAATACACTAATCTGAAAAAGAGATCAGTATTAAGTCAAGACACTCAAATGGAGCTCACATGGTTCCAGTATGAGTCTAGGATGAAGGAAATACAAACTCTATAAAAAATATCTGAACTGGGCATTTAGGGTTTCAGATTAAACTTATCAATATAAACACACATAATAATAGGCACATACATAATAACAGACACACAATGTAGGCGAAATACTCATACACATAAAGTAAACAAATAAAAAAGATTAACTTTAGAAGATAAGAAAACACTGATGCTTTTAAAACTTTAAAAAGAAAGACTAGCCAGATAGCTCAGTCAGTAATGTGCTTGCCAATTCCCAGAAAACACATTTTAAAAGTTGGCCAAGTAACACGTTTGTAATTCCAGTGCTAAGGAGGCAGAGACAGGCCAACTGCTGGGGCTTTTGCTGGCCAACCAACTTGAAAAGTACCAGGCCACTAAGAAACCCTGTCTCCAAAAGAAAAAAGAGTGAGGAGTACCTGAGGAACAACACGCCAAACACCCAAGACTGTCCTTGGGCCTCCACACACAAATGTGTACACATACACAGACACACTTAACCCAAATCAAGAAAAAAAAAATACAGCCAGCAGTTAAACTAAAAATGCTCAATCAATGAAACCAAGAAAAAGAAAAGTGTATAATTCTTACGACTATAAAAACAAGACAGTAATACTTTAGAAATCTTAATTTTAAAGCCTAGTGACACTGTTTGACTTTCAACACACAGGCTTTATAAACAACAAAGTTACCTTCCATATCTTCACACTCCTGATCACCCACATTCTGGTTATACAAAGATTTCTTCTTCATCTCTATTTGTGAAGGAGTTTCCTATAGAATAGTCACAAGAGAATGTTTATGTTTGCCATCTCCCAACCACATCAAAAGTTTCCGAACGGAAAGAAATCATTGCACACATAAAAGAATAAGCCAAATCAGTCAGTCTATGGACAACCCAGTACTCTTATTAAAACTATTTATCAAGCCGGGCGGTGGTGGCACACGCCTTTAATCCCAGCACTCGGGAGGCAGAGGCAGGCGGATCTCTGTGAGTTCGAGACCAGCCTGGTCTACAAGAGCTAGTTCCAGGAAAGGCTCCAAAGCCACAGAGAAACCCTGTCTCGAAAAACCAAAAAAAAAAAAAAAAAACCTATTTATCTATTATTATGGGGGGAGGGTTATAGTTCGTATGCGATGTCAGAGGACAACTGTACAGAAAGCTGTTTTCTCCTTCCACCTTTTAAGTGGGTTCTGGGCATTGAACTCAAAGACTAACAGGTTGTGCTGCCAGTGCCTTTTAAAGCCATCTCGCCTACTCAAAATCCAGTTACTCTTTCATAGTACTTACATCAAGAGCTGCTTAACTGGCAAGATCTAGAAACACCTTGGAAACAAATTTCTAGATATAAGTAGGTTAAAATGGGAAGATCACCCTAAATAAATGGGAATGTGCAGCACGCTCTGGACTACATAAAAAGGAGAAAACTGGCTAACCACCAGAATGCACAGATCTCTGCTTCATGGTCAGACTGAACAATCTGATCAATGGGATCAGCCAGCAACCTGCTCCTGCCACTTAACTTTCCCCACCAAGTGGTATTTATCCTCTTGAATTCTCAGACAAAACAAACCCTTTCTTCAGTTTCTTCTTGTCAGGTATTTTGTCACAAACACAAGAAAAGTAACTAACACAAGAAGTTTTATATAACTATTAGTTATCAAGGGTTAGATAATAAATTCTCTAACACAGACTTAAGTATAGTGTCTTATATATGGAAAAAAATCAACTTAAAATGGAATTATCTGGTAAACTGATGTTGTATGTGGAACTTATGATATTCAAGAAACAGCAAAATATGGGGAGATAAAATAGGTTCACAGAAAATCTATACAAAAAATCGCTACACGGTATCTATAACCACACACAACTTTCCCTACTATCAACATTCCACACCAGAGTAATGTTTGTCAAAAATCAATCTTACTTAATATGGTATTATCACTCAAACCCATAGTTTCTACTTAGAGTACACTCTTGGTGTTGTACACCCCATAGGTTTTGACAAACGTAAGACATCTATTAACCATTTACAGCTGTGGTGTCTGAATAGGGTTCACTGCCCTATAATTCACCTGTGTTCTACCTATTTACTCCTTCCTACTCCAAATCCCTGACAACTATTGGTCTTTTTAACTATGCTCATAGTTAGAATCACAGCTTATATTCTTTTCAAACTATTTCTTTTAGTAATACATGCATTAAGGGTCCCTCTATTTTTCTCAGCATATATTAACTGCATAAAACAATTGAGTTTCATTGCAGCATTTTCCTATATATGCCTATTTCATACCATAATCGTGGTATTCTGCCTCGGATCTTCCCACTAATCCTATTATCTTCCCTAATAGTCCCTTCTGGTTTTATATATCCCCTCCACCTTTTCTAAATCCCCATGAGTGAAAACATGTAATACCTGTCTCAATTTGCCTTTTCTCACATAATTTCCAGCTTCATTACTTTTCCTGAAAATGCTGTAATTTCATTTTTCTTAACTTAACTTAAATGACAAAGTCAAACCTAAAATTATTTTTAAATCACTACTTCCATAAATGCTTGTATGTCACCTGAAGAGAAACACTGTATATATAGGAAAGAATTTACATTTAGCAGATTAAACTTTATGTCTATTAGAGACAAAGATCACTAAGATATTATTTTATAACCAAACACTACCACAAAACTGTAGGAGCACTCAAGAAGAGCACTCAACCCTCAAACCTGGCAAGCAAAAAAAACCAAGAGAAAAAGGTACTATGGGCGGCAGTATAGAAATAGAAGATTTCGTGATTTTGTTATTGTTGTTAAATCCTTCTCTTTTAACCAAAAAAGGACAATGATCAATTAAATGGTAATTCCTCCCAAACCACAAACCTTAATACAAACAAACAAAAAACAGGGCACAGAAAATAAATCTGTCTTATTTTGCTTGTGCAACAAAATGCTTAACATTGTGTTCTCCTTAAATAACTAAAACTTATTTCTCACAGTGCTGTACTGTCAGGTTTGTATTTAGTAAAGGTCCAGTTCCTGTTTCTAAGATGGTGCCTTATTGTAGTGGCCTTACATGTCATAACAGACAGATGGGCAAAATGGCCGGGCTGGTCACCCCTCAAGCTATTTAATAAGAAGTGACTAATCCTATCCAAAAGATCACATGGCCTAACCACCCCTCAGAGCTTCACCTGTTAACATTACTGCACTAGGAATTAGAGATTCAACATGAAAGGGACACGTATGATATGTGTGAAGGGGACACACATATTCAAACTACAACAAAACTCCCAGAGTTCAAGATTAAAATTAAAGAAAACATGATCAAATAGACTTGACTACTATAAGGAATGAGAACAGACTCTTCCATCTACAATAAAAGGGAACAAGAAAATGTTCAAAATGTTTATAAATTGATTGTACTTTATTCTTTTTAAACAAAACTTTTAAATCTTTGAGTTTTAACTCCAGAACCAGTCTCTTTTTAAACAAATACTGTTATTTTTTGAAAGGTTTCTTGACATATGATCACCTTATTTGCAGCTATCTCTTACATATTGATACACATTGCTACAATGAATAAACTATTTCCACTTCTTTACTAGTACTGTTTACTATGTGAATCCCTTAAACTCCTCTTCCTAGTTATCCCAAAATACATGTATTTTATGATGCTTATTAAATAAATGTGTCCTTAAATCAGTATTTCACATTCCTTAAATAAGTATTTGACAATTGTACTCCTATGAAATACAGTTACTCTAACCCAGATATTCGTATAAATTTTTAAAAAAAACCCACTTAATAATTAGTACCAGGCATGTATAGATACTAAATTGTTCTACTCAGTATATTCTTCTAAAGAAAAATGTTACACTCAAGTATCTATGTTCTGGATTTCTGTGTAGCTGCTACTTCCTAATAGGTGATAAACTGTCTCACTGACCTCCCTTAGTACCCTGTCAAGAAGGCATCTCCATTTTACATGAAATAAGTAACTAACAGAGCAGATCAGATGCTGCTATGAGCTAAATAAATTTCTTGTGTTAATTAATACCCAGCTCAGGTATTTTATAGTACCAAGAAACAGACTAATCAACACCCAACCCAACATTTCAGAATAACAGCTTCTACAGCACTTAAGTATCTTATTAAACTACTATTTTGCATAAGTACTTTAATATAATAATAATAACTAACTCTATCGCTTGTCCCATTCCCTTAGGTTTGTTTTGTTGACTTTCAAACCCTTTTAGTCTAAAAGTAATTTTAACTGCATCAAAACATTACTGTTCCACCAAATTGTGGCATACCACAATTACTTTGAACCCTCAAAACACAACATGAAAAACTAAACCAATAGTGGAGACATATCAGCCACTGGACGAGGATGCAGCTAGGAGGTAGAGTACTAGCCTAAAACAGAGAGAGCAAAGAGGGGAGAAAATGGAAAAGAAAACAGTTTGCAGTATCTGATGTAGAAAAATATTTTAATTGAAAAGTCAAGTTTAGTGAATCTTGTCTATAATCTCAGCACTGGGAGGCTGAAATGGAAGGATCACCAATTCAAGGCCAACGAAGACTGGGGAAGGAGGGAAGGATGGTAATGGAGGGTTGTCTTGTGTTCTGCTTTGGGAAGCATGCTACAGGTCTAATACCGTCCAACATACATTAAGCCTCTCCCCTAACCCTGGCTCAAGAATTTACAAATTAACAAAACTATAGAATATATAATATATATAACACAAATAAACAAATAAATAAATCCTTTAATCCCAGATCTAGGAGACAGAGATAGATGGATCTCTGTGAATTCAAGGCCACCCTGCGCTACACAGTTCCTCGTGTTGTGCTGACCCCCAAACATAAAATTATTGTTACTACTTCATAACCATAATTTTGCTGCCGTTACGAATTTTAGTGTAAATATCTGATATGCAGGATATCTGATCCTGTGAAAGGGTCATTCAACAATGCCAAAGGTTCACAACCCACAGGCTGAGAATCAGTGTGCTAGAAAAAACATAAGCAAAACACTTCAAGACAGGAGTGGGCAAGGATTGTTCTGAAAGGGCCTATAATAGCACTGGAAATAATCCCAAAATGTGATAAACAGGATCATAAGAAAGTAGGAAGTGGAGCTGGAGAGATGGCTCAGAGGTTAAGAGCACTGACTGCTCCTCCAGAGGTCCTGAGTTCAATTCCCAGCAACCACATGGTGGCTCACAACCATCTGTACTGAGATCTGGCGCCCTCCTCTGGCAGGCGGGCATACACAGAGGCAGAATGTTGCATACATAATAAATAAATCTTAAAAAAAAAAAGAAAAAGAAAAGAAAGAAGGATCTGCACAACAAAAGAAACAATCACTGAAATGAAAAGAATGCTTCCAGATGGGAGGGGAATCGATGCCAACTACATGGATTTAACATTTAAACACCAAAAACATCCAAATCATCCAATTATCTAATGAACTAAATAAACAGTTCAAAAAAAAATGACCAACAAATGCTTGCAAAAAAGTGTTTGCCATCCTTGTCAGTTAAGAATATTCAGGAAACAAAGGACAACACTAGCTAAGATTTTAAAAAAGCACAACTCTTACTCATTGATGCTATGAATTAAACATGTACAGCCACTATGGAATTTTGCATGGAAGATCATCAAAAATAGAAAACACCCACCAAAAAAAAATAAATAAATAAATAAAAATTAAAAAAAAGGTCTTGAAAAGAGCAGAGTTCCCACTACCCCATAACCCAATACCACTCTCAACTATACTCCTAAGTCAACATGCCAAAGAGATACTTACTGGTCCATGTTTACAGCTATTTACTCACATTAGTAAAGAATAGAACAAGCAATGATGTCCATCAACATAACAACTGAAAAATTATAGTACATATACACAGTGGAGTTTTATGCAGTCAGTCATTAACAAAATTGAAATGACAATTGAAGGAAAATGGATGCAACTGAAAATTATTATGTTAAGTGATATAAATTAGTCTTGGACACACAGTGTTTTCTTCCATACATGGAACGTAAGTGAGTGTGTGTGTGTACACGTATGTGTGTTCACAGGTCACCAAAATAGAAAGGGAATCAAGAGATTGAAAGAAGAGATCTTAAGAAAGCAGGAAACAAGGTAACAGATGAAATTAAAAAAACGAAAGGGAAAACTAGAAGGAAACCAGTAGGAGAGAGAAACGGGGAAGTAGTGAGAAACAGGAGCAAGTGAGCAGACAGACACATGATAAAACTTAGCATTTTGTATTCAACCTTAAAAAAAAAAAACTTCCAAGCCCAACAACAAATAAAAGAGAATGTGCCCTATCAAGTTTAAAAACATTTCTATCATCCCAAAAGAGAAACTACTCCCTCTCAAGATGTTCATCAGCTTAACAGCTTCCTAGTGTTCCTCTTCCCTAGCCACATCCCTAGAAAAAGTCATGACTGTGTTCCTTCTCTCATCTCCCCACTTATCCAACTGTCTCAAACAAGGGAAAAGGAGAGGACCTTAGACTGTCCTCTAACAGGCCTCCCTCCCATACACACACACACACACACACACAGAGAGAGAGAGAGAGAGAGAGAGAGAGAGAGAGAGAGAGAGAGAGAGAGAGAGAACAGAAACAGGTAGAGACATAAAAACAGAGAATTGAATTATATCTCCCTAAGAAACTCACTTTATGTGCAAAGACATAGAAAGTATAAGTGTCTTTTTCCATAAAATAGGGAAAAACATGCCACACAAATAATACTCAAGAAAGCTGGGGTAGCTTGTTAATATGAAATGCATTTTAAACTTACTTTAAAGCTTAATTATATTGGCTTCCCCGACAGTTAATTTTACTGTGGCAGTTTTAGGATTTTTTTAAAATGTATACGGCTGTTCTGCCCATGTAAGTCTGTGGATCATGTGCCTGGTGCCCACAAAGACCAAAAGGTAGCAGCCCTGGAACTGTAGTTATAGCTGGTTGTGAGCCACCATATGAATGCTGAGGATTGAACCCAGGTCCTCTGAAAAAGCAGCCATCAGAAGTTCCTGCCCTCTGTTATCAGTTTTGAAGCAATAAAGACGAGTACTGTTTCATGTACCACATTCACGTATTTCACTGTCTAAGTAAATGTTCTTAGAGAAATACAGTGCATTGCACTGAAGTCGCCCTACCTGAAAAGTTCTTTCACAATAAGGGCTCAAGAAAATGACGGCTTACAATTTTTCTTGACGTTATTAACATTTACTCTCCATTACAACACTGGCTTTATAAAAACATTTTACAGATTATCAGCCATATGTAACAGTGCCACAACTGTATTTACAACAAAATACCATATATAATTTATAAATTTCATTGCTCTGGGAATCATATAACTTTCTCTCATACAATACATTGGAATATAAAGACAATGTAGATTAAGATACGGTACCCTTTTTTGACATGGAGTTAGAGAAACACAATACAGAAAATAACAAAACTGCATATACAAGTACCAAGTGTGAGATACAGGTAAGGAGTTTCTAAGAAATTCAGAAGGGAGTAACCACTGACTTTAATAAGAGTAAAGGAGGGCTAGAGAGATGGCTCAGTGGTTAAGAGCATTGCCTGCTCTTCCATAGGTCCTGAGTTCAATTCCCAGCAACCACATGGTGGCTCACAAAAATCTATGAGGTCTGGTGCCCTCTTCTGGCCTGCAGACATACACACAGACAGAATATTGTATACATAATAAATAAATAAATAAATAAATAAATATTTTTTAAAAAGGAGTAAAGGAAAAGTATTCTAAAACATTTTCAGAAACAATTCAATCAAATGTGCTTAAGAAAGCAGTAGGTACAGGTGAGAGAGAGAAAGAGAGAGAGAGGGAATGGAAAGTACTAGTTTTGAGATTAACCACAGCAGCAAGCAAGGGAAAACACACTACAGAAAACTAGTTAGAGAAGGAAAGAACACTGGGTGACAGAATAGCATCTGATTAAGATGATGCTTGGCAAAGATATGGACCATGATCTATCGTAGACCTAACCCTCACAAAAATCAACAAACCAGCAGCAAGTCTGTTCAATGCAGGATGCCTACGGTTATATCAGGCAAAGAGCCTCTTACATTAGAGGCTCACTGCAAACATAAAAATACCAACACTAATCATTGAAACACTGTGTTAAGGCAGTGAGTGGTTCTCAACCTTCCAAATGCTGAGACCCTTTAATACAGTTCCTCATGGTGTGGCGACCCCCAATCACAAAATTATTTCATAGTTACTTCATAATTGTAATTTTGCTCCTGTTATATTGTAAATATCTGATATGCAGGATATCTGGTGTGCAAGCCCCAAAGGGACTGTGATCCACAGCTTGAGAACCACTGCCTGAAGAGATAAGAAGAAGTCTTTAAGTGTTAAAAGTCCCTGCCTTACAAGCACAGAGACCTGAGTGATTCTCAGATTTGTGTGTCGAGTGTATTACATTAAGCAAGAACTGTTAGGTGGTGGCGGCACAGGCCTTTAAATCCCAGCATTTGGAAGGCAGAGGCAGGCAATCTCCAAGTTCGAGGCCAGCCTGGTCTACAGAGTGAATTCAAGGGCAGTCAGGGCTACATAGCAAGACCCTGTCTCAAAACAACAACAAAAACCACACACACACACACACACACACACAATAATAACAGAAAGTCCTTGTTCCTGTATTTGTTTGAGATGATTAATAGAATGCATCTGCAACTGAATCTCAAGTAGTTCTGAGGGGAAATGTTTACAGTAGATTTGCAAATCTTCTGAAAGTTTGCATTTTAAATAATTCATTTAACTTTATTTTGTGTGCATAGGTGTCAAGGTTTCAGATCCCCTAGAACTGGAGTTACAGACAGCTGTGAGCTGCCATGTGGGTGCTGGGAATTGAAGCCGGGTCCTCCAGAAGAGCAGTCAGTGCTCATAACTGCTGAGCCATCTCTCCAGCCCTCAAAGTTTGCAATTTTTAAGTAACTTACAAAACTTACATCATCTAAAAGTGGTATGCAATCAAAGCAGTACTTTGGAACGCTGTTTCTCAACCTATCAGTCATAACCTCTTTAGGGGGCAGAAACCCTTTTACAGGGTCAAATATCAGATATTCTGCCTATCAAACATTTTCATTACAATTCACAACAGTAGCAAAATTATAGTTGTGAAGTGTTGCACAATTTCTAATTGGTCTTAATAATAAAAACCCGGAGTCAGATATTAAGGGGTGAAAGCTGAAAGATCAGAGAAGCAGAGCAGCAGTCACTAGAGTTCTCACCACTAAGAAATCCTTAGAACCAAGTGGACAAGAACCTGTCTCTACTGACTCCTCAGACTGGATCCTGAGCTCCTGTCTCCTCCCACTTCATATTTCTCTCTCCTCACAGCCAAATCACTTCCTGTCTCCACCTCCCTAGTGCTGGGATTGAGGGTCTGAGCCATCATGGCTCTAGGCTGTTTCTCTTTTAGACTGATTCAATCTCAGGGTGGCCTTGAACTCACAGAGATCCAACTGCAAGTCTCCTGAGTGCTGGAATTAAAAGTGTGTGCCACCACTGCCTCGCCTCTATGGCTAACTAGTATGGCTCTGCACTTTAATGTTCAGGCTAGCTCTATCTGCTAAAAGCACAAAGAAAATATCACACAGTGAAGTAGCAATGAAGATGATGCTATGGTTAGGAGTCACCACAACATGAGAAACTGTACTGTATTAAAGGACTGCAGCATTAGGAAGGTTGAGAACCACTGCTTAAGAGTGAACATTTCACATGTTTTTTCTTCTGACACTAGAGATTTAAAAAAAAAAAAACAAACTTGTACCTGTTAAGCAAGTGCTCTACAACTAAACTAAATCACCAATACTATTTTCAGAAACTTCTCATCTATAACCACCATACTCATCAGTTCCCCAATTACACTGGCCAGATTTCTTATTGCTATCAGCTACTATAGTAGGCAATGGAGATACATGGTATTTGCATCACAGAAATGTCTACTGGATGGCAATGGTCTACAGGTGGGAAGGACAACTGATAATAATGACTATTTATAGCCCAACATTAGATGGTCCTACATATAGATATGAAGCAGATACCCTAACATATTCAATCTCTCTAGAAACTCAAAAATAATTTCTATAATAGACTAATACATCTAATATTACAAAGCTACTGAATAGAATTTATGCAATATCTACAACTAAAAGGTAAAATATCTACAGTAACCTAACAGTAATTATTTGATTAACATTAGGTGTCTTCTCTACTGTGGATAACTTCTTAAACTGATTTCAGTTCTGTTAGAATTAGTAGAGCAATTACACAAACACCAATTAGAAAATAAACTTCAATTCCTACCTGCTCATTAAGCCATTGAGTTTTGTACTGCTATAGGGAACAAAAACAAAAGTGACTTTTAACCAGCTCCCATTCACATTTGACCTTACTGACTACACTCCCCTTGAGACTTCTCTGTGGCTTCTGTAACAACACACTCAACTCCTGCTTCTCTGACCTTCACTGCTCTTTGGGAGCTCACATTCTTCCAGTAAATTTGTTAAGGCCACTGTGTTTCCATTCTAGGGCATCTCTCTTTTCTTCCTAGTTATTCCCACCCCTAGACAATTCAAGGTTTTTCATCTCCCCAGACTACTGCTAAAAGCCTCCAGATTTATCTTCCCATTTTCACTACTGCTGCCTCTCCTTCCATTCAAGACATATCATCAGAATGGCAGTCCTATCTACCCTACTGAACTACCAAAAATACAGCAAACACAACCTCTAAAGGAACATTTTTTTAAAGACAAAAAGACAGTTACATCACTTTGCTTTTATTCAAGGGTTTCTATATTGAAAAGTGACAGAGTCAAGGCCACAAACTGTCACTCTTCTTTTTAAAAGGACTCCTGAGCTAGAGGGATGGCTCAGCAGTAGAAGGCATTTGTTGTTCAATAATGAGGACCAGAGTTCAGATCCCAGCACCTATGGCAAGTGGCTCACAAATACCTGTAACAACAGTTTTGGCCTAAGCAGACACCCACAAGAACAGACACTCAGATACACATACATGTGTGCACATATAATAAGTAATAACAAAAACATGGACTCTATCTGAACGTGGTTTATACACACAAATGTAAATAATTTACTAAACTTTAAAAACCATAATACTAGTTTTAATAGTTACAACAAAAATCATATGAATCCTCTAAATATCATTTACCTACTATAATGCTGGACACTGTTCAAATTTTTAGAAATAAAACGGTGACAAAATGACAAACCCTGGGCCAGTGAGATGACTCAGCAGATAAAGGCACTTGATGCTAAAGATTGGTTGGTGATTTGAGTTTGATCCCTAAGGTCCAAAATAAGAGAGAAGTCACTTCCTCAAGTTGTCCTCTGAACTTCATTCATGGGCTGTATTTGCAGATGTGTATACACATGCAATATAAGTAAATATAATACAAAAAGGATTAAGACAAACTCTGTTCTCATAGAAGTTGCATTAGACTGAAAAGAAAACCCCACAAAAGTCTTGTTAGTAAATTAACAATTGTATGTGAGAAAGTGATAAAATGCCACGGGAAAAACTGACATAAACTATAATGGGAAACATGGGGAGAAGGGAGGGGATGCTGATTCATATGGAAGAGTTAGAGAACACCTCAGCAGCATCGGAGAAATGAGTTTGGAGAAAATGTAACGAGATGAAGTCAGACAAGAGACTGGAGAAACTTTAGAGTTACGAGAAGGCCACAGTGAGAACTACAGATTCTACTAGGACTAAGAAAAAAGCCTTTTGAGAAGGTAAGTAAACACAATCTAATAATACAAATGGCTCATTCTGGCTGCTCAATGTTAAAGACTGTGGGCTCTCAAAGATAAGCAAGCGGTGTTGTTGTTTTAGGAAGTTATTTTCCAAGCAAGAGATGTTGGTATTTTTAAAATTCTCACACTGAAATTTTATTGTGCCATAATGTAAAAAGAAAAAAAAGAAAAGAAGCAGGGCAGTGGTGGCAGAGGCCAATCTGGTCTACAGAGCTAGTTCCAGGACAAGCTTCAAAGTTACAGAGAAACCCTGTCTCGAAAAGAAACAAAGAAAAGAAAGACACAATTCAAATGAAATTCTTAGGAATAAAATTCAAGTGATACCGGGTCTATTTTTTCCAGCGTACTTATTACTATTGTGCTGGGGCGGAGGGGACCACAGCACACACACTGACACCAGAGAACAGCTTCCATACTGACTGTTTTAACTCTCAGCTCTAGGGTTTCCTACAAACAGTCACCACTGCTCAGACACAAAGTAAAAATTTGGAGGTAGGCAGTGGTGGTGCATGCTTTAATCCCAACACTCGGGAAGCAGAGGCAGGTAGATCTCTGTTGACCTAGAGGCCAGCCTGGTCTCCAAAGTGAGTTCCAGGACAGGCATCATAAATACAAAGAAACCTTGTCTTGGGGGGAGGGGGTAGATTTTGGTTTGGGGACCAAAAAGATGGCTAAGCAGTTAACAATACTTGTTGCTCTTCTAGAGAACCAGAATTCAGTTCCCAATACCCACATCTGGTGGTTCACAACTGGAGATCCTACACCTTCTTCTGGCCTCCATGGATATAGAAAAATAAAGAAATTTTTTAAAAAAAATGATCTAGGCTTTAAAACTAGTACAACTGTAATCCCAGCACTTGGGAGGCAGGGGCAGGAAGACCACAAGTTCAATGCCATGAACTTTACCTGATTTTCAGCAAAGTAAGGCAAAAGCAATTTACATCACTGAAAGACAGGAGCAGAAGTTGGGGTGGACAGTGTACAAGACTTTTTAACTAGCTTTTATTACCTGAACACACACCCCCTAAGTGTGGTTTTACAGCTCTCTAGCACTGAAGTACCTAAAACGCACAGTGCTCCAGGCTGATGGGTGGTTACCCCTATACTTCATTACTAAAGGTATGGGACACATCAGCAGCAGCATGATAGGTGTACCTTATCCCTATCTGGCTAATAGGACGAGTTTTCATGAAAACTGCCTGGAAGCCAACCAGTGCTCCAAATATGATGAGAAAACTGAGTGCCCCTGATAGGAGGCCTATAACCACATGAAGGAATTCCAGGAAGAAAATTCTTCTGAAAGTTTCTCTATAACACGTTTTTAAGGAACATAATTTTACATTTTCTTCTTTTGCATTTTTCTCCTCTGTTATATTGAAGAATGTCTTTTCAGACTGAGTATATTTACAGAAGGGCAGCGTTCAAGTTTTACCCAACTGAAAACTTAAAATGTACTTCAATTTGAAAGGCAAAGTCCACTACAGTGAAAGTGAATGACTGTTTACTTATTTACAAGCACCGACAAACAAAAACACTAATGCAAAAGTGAAGCTACAGGAAGAACCGTTGATCTTTGAAAACCTGACTGCATAAACAAAAGGCAGATGTGTTCATATTATCTTTGATAGTCTAGTATACCACGAATCCAAAGATACTTTCAAAATTTCGTTTCCCCAGTCTGATTAGGTGAAATTAACAATAACTTTTTCCTTCAGGTTTTAATAGCAAAACAGTGAAATGGTCAGGAAAAGTGCCAAAGCAGGATAGAAACGAATTGGTCTGGAGAGGCAGGATTACAATCAAAAATTTTTTTTTTTTGGATTTTTCGAGACAGGGTTTCTCCGTAGTTTTTGGTTCCTGTCCTGGAACTAGCTCTTGTAGACCAGGCTGACCTCGAACTCACAGAGATCCGCCTGCCTCTGCCTCCCGAGTGCTGGGATTAAAGGCGTGCGCCACCACCGCCTGGTCAAAATTTTACTGCCAGTAAACTACAAAGGCCAAGAATCTACTACCTTCAGTGTTTTGCTGCTGTGGCAAACAGCCATGCACGAGTTATCGTTTCCTTGAAAACGAGAAAAATACACGTAATATGGCTTTCCCAAAATTCAGAGATAACTGCCCAAACTGGGAGAGCTTCTATTAGTCAAGGCATACTAAAAACTTCATCAGTTTTGCCTACATGCCTTAGGTCACGCTAGCATAAGGACGGTGGTCAATGTAATCCAAAATGAATGAAAAAAGCTGTGATCAGACATCCTAAGAACAGCATTTTACACAGTACAACTAATGTGTAAAACTTACATTATGCATTGTTTACTACATACACGAAGGCGGCTAACTATATACTAATAATGTAAATACGGCATTGTATATATTGACACATGGACATCTTAACTCGCCATTTCAATCTGGGAATGTTTTCATCAATCACAACCAGGTGTCTTTTCAATTAAATTTTCAGAATAACGTGCAGACGACCTGGCACAAAATCCCTAAGTCTAAAGCGGGGTGAGCGATTACTTTAGTTTTGATCTCTCGGCCGGGGAGTCCGTCGGCAGCCCGGGCAACGGGTTTAAAACCGAGGCGGGGTGGAGGTGGGGGAGGTGGGAGGCGGCAGCTGAGGGCATCTGAGGGAAAGGCCGAACGAGCCGAGGCGCCGGCTCTTCCTCAGTCAGGCGCTGGGGAGGTCACAGCGCAGTGAAGTTTGGTTTCACTAGCGGGCTGGGAGGCTCGGCGATCGACGCGCACTCCGGGGTAAAGCGGCCAGCCTGGGAGCGCCCGGAAGCCCGGCCGACACGTTTCCACTGGGGGTGGGGGAGCGGCTGCGGCCCTGGCCTGGAGCCCCTTCCTGGCTCCGCCGAGGCCCGGCAGCCCGCGCCTAGGCCCCGCGCACGCACGGGACCTCCACCCCGCGCGGCCGCCGGCGCTGCCCGGGGCCGCGGCTCCAACTTTGCTCGCAGCGCCAGGCGCCGCCCGAGCCGCGCGCGAACCCCAAACTTTGCCCGCCCTCCCGCCGCCCGGCCCGCGCCCCAGCCCGCCCGCCTGCCGCGCTGCGCCCCAGCCCCGTCCGTCTTCTCCCCGGGCCGGCCCCGTGTTTACCTCAGGCCGAGGTCCAGGCGTCGCTCCGGCGGCCGCGCCAGCGCAGGAGGCCAGCTCTCCCGTCAGTCAGTCCGCCGCTAAGTTCCGCACCATGGACTCGTCCGAGCCCGCGGGTTCAGCTGGCCCGGTCGGGAGCACGCAGCCACGAAGCCGTGGACCCGGACAGCGCCGCTCCGCGCCGCTTGCGCCACCGCCGCTCCCCTCCCCCGCCGTGTCGGGCGGTCTCCCCCCCCCCCTCCCTCCCTCTTTCGTCCCTCCCTCCCTCCCTCCCTCCGCGGGGCTCTGCCGCGCCGCCACAGGTCGGCGCGCGGTGGTGACGACGCGGGCGGACCTGCCGCACGCTGGCTGCTCGCGGGCGCCGCAGTGCTCGACCGGACCTCCAGGGGGCGCCCGGAACTACGAAGGCGACGGACCGACGTGGTGGGCGGGGCACGCCGCGCGGCCCGAGAGCGGGAGCTCCGGCAGCGGCGAGTGGCCGAGGCTTCTGGGAAACCTTCCTCTCGCCCCGCCCCCGCTGCCGCCCGGAGCGCTGCGCGCCTGCGCAGCCCGCCCTCCTTCCCGGCCGCTCTGCGTGGTGGGCTTCCCGGCCGGTTCCGCGGGGACAATAAAGATGTCTCTGAGAGCCCGCGGTCCTGGCTGCAGTAGCAGAGCCTGGGAAGAGTTCGTGCGTGGTTGGCGCGGAGGCCGTATGCAGCCAGCTGCGGGGCGCACCTGCTGCGCACGTGCGCGGCGGCCCGCCAGTCCCGGGCATCCTCCCGCGTCCCGAGCTGGCGTCACCGTGGCTAGACGAGCACGGCTGGCTTTAAGCGCCTCCGCTCTAGGGTGGTGGCTTCCAGTCACTGCGACGTCCTGCCCTGGAGCATCCTCGGATCTTTTGTTTCACCCCGGAGGTTTTTTTTTTTTACAGGCTTCTCGTCGGTCGCTGGCTCTTTCGTCCCCTAACCCACGATCTTGCCTTTTCTCGTTGTACTCTTGCTGTCCACGCGCGCTGCTGTCGCCGGGTCACCTCGACCCGGGCTGTTCCCTCCCCTCTTCGAGCCCGCGTTCTCCCAGACTGCTGCTTGCCACGTCCCCAGCTCTCTGATCTGGGCGCTTCCCTAGCACCTTCATCGTGTGCTGCTTGCCTGCTCAGAGCCCGTCACGTCACACGGAAGAGTGGGATGGTGTCTCACCAAGCTCTTCACAGAGCCGAGCCCCTACAAGGCACTGGGTAAAATGCTGCTGCAGGGATGCGTGAATGGCAGCCTTGTCTCTCCCAAAGTCTGCAGTTTTGCCGTGCGTTGTCTTCATAGGAAGTTTGGGGATTTGTTGGTGCTGCTTTTTGGGCGTTTTTGAGGGAGCAATGATCTAGGAATAAAATTTTATTTATCCAAAATAAAATTCTTTATTTTGATGAAACAAAACCCCTCTGAAGGACCTTTCCCCGGTAGTAAAGACAGTTAAGGCTGGTGATTAGGAGACTCTGAAAACCTGTTGAAAAGGTTACATGACAGAATCAAATAAAAGGCCCTGTTAACCATCCAACGGCTGAAGTGCAGCCAAGCTCCGGAACCCACCCTAGAGAATCTTAGCGGTAGAGTAGCTCCTGGTGAAGATGTACAATGCAATATTCTTTTGTATGTATTTTATATTTATGAATTTTTTGAGGCAGAATCTCACTGTCCAACCCAATCTACCCTCAAACCCCTGCTCTCCTGCTTCAACGTTATTGTTTGTGCATATGTCATAAGAACATTTAACATTTATAGCCATCGTGTTGTATAACAGCATCAAAAATGATTCCTCCTCCCTCACTAAAGCTGTCCTTTGACGACCTTCTCCCCATCTACGAAATACACTTAACAGGGTGCTCTCTAATAGGTCGTCTCTTGCTCACCAAAAGAGAGACCATGTCTATTTCTATAGATAGTATTCTCTTTACTGTGTTTACATAATAAAAATGTGTTGTTTTCTTTGTTTTCAACTCTTTAAATTTATAATAAAGAGGGTCAGAGTTTTAAATAAAGGACGGACTATTAAATGGATGAATAAAGTAGATGTAGTTTGGTATACTTGTTAATATTTTAAATTTAATTATAACCATAAAAAACAAATGAGGGCTAAGGAGATAGCTAGTTAAGTAAAGCGCTTACCACACAAGAATGAGGATCTGAGTTTGAATCCCCAGAACCCATGTAAAGCTGGGCACCATGGCAGGTGTCTGTAATTCCGGTGCTCCCACAGTGAGGTGAGGAGAGCCCTCAGACACTTGCATGTCAACTAGCCTATTCTCAATGACAACAGACCCTGCCTGCAGATCAAGAATCAGCACCCAGTGTTGTCCTCTGACCTCCACATGTGTACTACGGGAC
>JABTXL010000186.1:9998773-10017713 GCA_025134845.1 Neodon shergylaensis
ACAATTTAGTTTATTTGTATGTGTATGGGTGTTGTACCAGTATGTAGCTCTATACCACATTCTTGCAGTGCCCATGCAGGCCAAGAGAAGGTGTCAGATACCCTGTGGCTGGATTTGTAGATGTTATGAGCCACTATGTAGGTGCTAGGACTCACACCCAGGTCCCCTGGAAGAGAAATGCTAATAATTGGCCTGAGCCATATCTGCATCCGCCCACCAAAAGAAATTTGCTAAAAACTACAAATGATGCACATAAAAATATTTTCATCAAAATGCACAATTGTTCTGTTGCACTTCCCAGCAACTTACTTTCCGTAGCATAACAGACACCCATAGCAGCTTCTTTGACAATGAATGTGGTCAATGTATCGATCTTGACAGTTTTATTAGAAATAATAGCTATACTTTGTCTTTTATTAATAGAACACAAAATAAAATTCACATTAAGAGAAGAAATCATAGTATAAAGACCTTGGAATAAGTGAGAAAGGGGTCACTTCAAATGCCTTTACAGTTTTGAAAAAATAACATCATGTTTTTTTCTCTTCGGTTTTTAGATAACAGAGGAAGTTTTAAATTTAATGTCCATGGCATGTTTGCATCGGTAAAATTGACAAATTCAAAAGGCATACAATTAAGACTCGTGAACAGCACATGGTCAAATATGTAATGTCCATATAAGAAATGAAAGAAATGCTGCAAGGAACAGTTATGGGAATTTTCACAAAACAATACAACTTTACTAAAGCCATTATTCCACTCAAAGATGAACCACCACATACATACAGCCTCTTACACTGATCAACATAGCCAGACACAGATGGAATCAGGGTGTGTCCCATGAGCATTCTCTACTGTGGTCAATAAAGCAAGCCCTCCAGGGCACTGGCAAAGACACAGAAATGACTATACCCGTGTGATACTGTTGTGAAATATTCTTTATGTTAAGATGTTTTACATCTGTTTATGCTGTGGAACATTTGTTTCATGATGCAAAGATGTGTTGCATTCTTTAAGCTGCATTTGTATGACCCTGTGAGGCTGTGTTACGTTGCCTGCCTAAAACACCTGATGGTCTAATAAAGAGCTGAATGGCCAATAATGAGGCAGGAGAAAAGATAGGCGGGACTGGCAGGCAGAGTGTACATAGAAGGAGAAATCTGGAAAGAAAGGAGCAAGAGAACAAGAAAAGGAATGTTGGCGAATATTATCATAAGGTGTATTGCTTTTGTTTATGCTGCATTTGTTTAACTCTGTGAAGCCTTGTTTCTTTGCCGTGATTCTTTGCCTGATGGTCTAACAAAGAGCTGAATGGCTAATAGCAAGGCAGGAACAAGAATAGATGGAACTGGCAGGAGACACAAGGAAGAAGAGGAGCAAGAGAATAAGGAGAGGAGGATGCTAGGGGTCAGCCATCCAGCTACACAGCAAGCCACACAGAAAGAAGTAAAGAAAGGTATACAGAAATAAGAAAGATAAAAGCCCAGAGGCAAAAGATAGTCAGGGTAATTTAAAAAAAACTGGCAAGAAACAAGCTAAGGCTGGGTATTCATAACTAAAAATAAGCATCTGTGTGTGTGATTTATTTAGGCGCTGGGTGGTAGGCCCTTCAAAAAGCCAAAAGAGTAAAACATCACACAACATGTATTAGTCCATGATGTAAAGATAAAAATTGTCAAACAGTGGGACAAAGACATCTTCCAAGGCAAGCAAAGCCAGTTTGCTATGTCAAGTTCTTGATTGCCCTGAGAATGTAACAACCAAAGCCCTACTGTTATTGACCAACTAGTGAACTATAGGCAATGCATTGGCCATCAGAATGAAATCTTGGCTGCAAAAGATACAGGTTTCTAGAGACATCCCAACTTAAACCAAAGGCCCAAAGTTGTGATCCACAAGAGAACACACAGCATTTGACTCTCTGCTCCTGGTTACTTGGTTAAATACTTTTAAAGTTCCATCCATTTTCCTGCATTTTTGTAGTGCCTTCTCTACAGCTGAAGAAAATCTCATTGTGTGTACGCAACACGTTGTCCTTGTCCGGTCACCACCTGATGGATATCTGGGCTCTTTCCGTGTCTTAGCTTGTGTGAACAAAGCAGCAGTAAACATGGTTATGTCAATATTTCTGAAGCAGGACAGAGTCCTTTGCTGATATGCCACAAGAGGATGTATTACTGTGGCTTTAGGCTGTGGCCCGGCTATTCCAACAATGACTGTTTTCTGGTGGAAAGGCCACGGATTCAGTAGGTGTTCAATCTGAAAGGCTGGATGCCTCAGCTACTCTTCAGTCTTTGTTGGAATCCTGAAGAATTAGGTTCTAATTCCCTCAAAGTAACGCCTCGGCATATGACCTTGCCAGTAAAGGGTGAAAGTAAGCAGGTGACCACCAAGAGCTTCTTTCTTCCATGTACCTTTAAGTAAGCCACAAGAAGGGATGACCAGATGTAGTGGTATTTCATCTGTATTTTAATAAATAAAGCTTGCCTGACAACCACAACACAAAACAGCCACCCTAGTCAGCCATACAGACCAAGCAGTGGTGGCACACACCTTCCTCCAGCAGCTACACTAGTTAGCCGTAGAGACCAGGTAGTGGTAGTGCACACCTTTAATGCCAGCGCTAGAGAGGACGATAAGGCAGGATGAGACAGGAGCATGCTTTCTTTCAGTCTGAACATTTCATAGAGGTAGAGCTCTCTAGTGGCTGGCTGCTTTGCTTTTCTGATATCTGTCTCTGGGTTTTTATTTTCTGGTATCTGTCTCTTGGTTTTTATTTATTATTTTATTTATTATTTTCTGATATCTGTCTCTGGGTTTTTATTATTCATGCTACAATCAATCCTTTTTTTTTTGCCACAAGTTTTAAACAAACTTTTTCTCCCTTTCAAATCTGACAGGGTTCTTTGTTGTGTTTGTTTGTTTGTTTGAGACAGGGTTTCTCTGTGTAGCCCTGGCTGGCCTAGAACTCACTCTGTAGACCAGGCTGTTCTTAAACTCAGAGATCCGCCTGCCTCCTGAGTGCTAGGATTAAAGGTGTGTACCACCACCTGGCAGAATTTTGCAGTTTTTAACCTTCCCCCACCCCCATGTCTTACAGTGTCATGGGGTGGGGGCAGCGAATTACATTCTGTCAGGGACTCCAGAGAGGATTGTCTCCTTCAATGGGAGACGTTTTGGAGGTGGCAAACTCCGAGAGCTAGAGCATCTGTGAGAACATAGACATCTTTTCACTTCTTAACTGTTTTTAGGCACACAAAGCTTTTCTGTTTTTCTGGGCTGTTTGTTGGGTGTGTCCAGTGACCAAGAGCAGGCTATGGCTTCAGAATAATGCTTGGCATTTTAGTTTAGTGTTTATTAAGCCAGGAACCACAAAAGCACAACGTCAGGTACAGGTAAGGGGGCATGGTGACATTTGCTTTGACTATACATTCAGCAGGTATTTTGGTTATGCATCTGGTCAGGGTCAAGGGTCATTGAAAGTCTTGAATGTGTTGACAAGGTTCAGGGAGTTTAGGGGCGGAAAAGCTCCTGCGCAGACACAAATGGAGACAGGGTGAGGTCAGGACAAAAGAGCATAACCTCCATCACTTCAGCACCCGTTCTTTCTAGAAACATGTGTCTTGTAAAATTTATCCACTCTCTAGATCTATCCAATTTCCTGAACATTGCACTGTTTCATTTTTCTTTACAAGTAAGTAAAATGTCATTGTGTATTTTGCCGATGAAACTAACATGGACTGCAGTAGATTGTCACGTGATGATTCTCGTCACAGACATTATTGTTAAGTTGAAATCCCACGTCTTCGGTTATTCTGTTTGCAAAGCATATGCTCATTTGGAAGTCTTTGCGCATTATTTTTAGGAGAGTTAGAACTCTGTTGTGACAGGGGACTATAAGAGGTTGGATAATAGTTTTACAAGCCAAGCAGGTAGCTGACTCAATTTTTGGACTGGCAATCATAGATGGGTCCACAGTGGTAGTACGAATAACGCTACTTTTCCCACCGTTATTTAGAGAAAAAGCCTCTTAAATTTTAAACCCTTTCTTAAGTCTTTAACAGCTCCGTCTGTTGCACTTCATGTTTCGTCAGCTAGTCCAAGTTTAGTTTCCTTTCTCAAGCACATTTAATTGATTTTTTCTTAGTTTAGAATCCACCAGGCTTGGCAGTGGCTCTGTTCTGATATTTCTGGAAAAGATAATGTTCGAGATAAAGACGAAGACATAAAAATAACCTGCGCAAAACTAGAAAAGCAAACAAAACGGGAGGGATTTCTTTTCGTGAGCCTAACTCTGAAACTTCAGGGACCCAGCCAATTACAACCTACCGGTGAAAGAATAGACACACTGCTACGTGGGGACAGGACAGAGAGATGAGAGAGGCAAATGTGACAGATTGGGTTTTGGAAATACTCAAAGTCAGTTCAATGGAGAAAGAACAGACTTTTCAAAAAACAATACACTAGGGGGCTGGAGAGATGGCTCAGAGGTTAAGAGCATTGCCTGCTCTTCCAAAGGTCCTGAGTTCAATTCCCAGCAACCACATGGTGGTTCACAACCATCTGTAATGAGATCTGGCGCCCTCTTCTGGCCTGCAGGAATACAGACAGACATATTGTATACATAATAAATAAATATTTAAAAAAAATACACTATTAATTAGACATTCAAACTCCATTAACAGGGGGTGGATGTATTAGTTAGGAGTCTCCAAAGCAGTGGTTCTCAACCAATGGGCCATGACCCCACAGGGGTCACATACCTGATATTTTATATATCAGATACTTACATTATTATTCGTAACAATAGCCAAATTACAGTTATGAAATAGCAACAAAAATCATTTTATGGTTGGGGAGTCATCACAATATGAGGAACTGTATTAAAGGGTCATAGCATTAGGAAGGTTGAGAACCACTGGTCTAGATGAACAAAACTTAGAGAGTGGATCTCTTTGTATATGGATATATAAAGGGGGTTTATAAGAGTGACTTACAGGCTGTGGTCCAGCTAATTCAACAATGGCTGCCTACCAACCAACTGAAGGTCTAAGAGTCCAGTAGCTGTTCAGTCTGCAAGGCTGGATGTCTCAGCTGGACTTCAGTATACGCTGGAATCCTGAAAAAGTAGGCTCTAAAGCAATGGGAGGGAGGGATTTGCTAGTGAGGGCAAGTCCAAGCTGGTAAAGAGAGCAAGCTTCCTCCACCCATGCCTTTTATAATAGGCTACCAGCGGAAGGTGTGGCCCAGATTGAAGGTGGATCTTCTCACCTTAAGGATCCAGAATCCAAGTGGGTCTACTTCCTTAAAATGAATTAATTAAGAAAAAAATCAGTCACAGGTGTGCCTAGTCATTTGGGCGTTAGTTAATACCAGTTGAGATGTAGTCAAGTTGATGACCAAGAATAGTCATCCCAATGGACAGTCAAATTGTGATATGTCTAGAGGAAGCAATGTTGCTCAGATGTCAGAAGGAACAAAGTATGACCCATATGCTATGGCATGGACAAACCTTGAAAATATCTGTGCTAAGCGGAATGGTGCAGACATGGAAGCCTTGCGTTTAATTATTTTGTCTAGGGTGTGAGATACAGATCTACTTTTAGCCAGTTTCCCCACCATTTTGTCGAAGAGGCTGTCTTTTGTAACGCAACCCTAATCAGTCTTATTTAATAAAAACCCAGAGTCAGATATTGGGGTAAAAGCTGAAAGATCAGAGAAGCAGAGCAGCCAGTCACTAGAGTTCTTACCTCTCCAAATGTTCAGACTGAAGGGGCAAGATCCTGTTTCTACAAATCCTTAGATTAAATGCCTTGAGCTCCTGTCTCCTCCCACCTTATATTCCTCTCTCCGCTCAGCCATATCCATCCTGTCTCCACCTCGCTAGTGCTTGGATTAAAGGCTGTGACTCTCAGGTACTGAGATTAAAGGTGTGAGTCACCACTGCCTGGCTCTGTTTCTCTTTTAGACTGGATCAATCACGTGTATCCTAAGGTGGCCTTGAACTCAGAGATCTGTCTGCCTCTGCTTCCCAAGTGCTGGCATTAAAGGTGTGTGCCACCGTGGCCTGGCTTCTCTGGCTAACCAGTGGTTTAGCTCTGCACACTGATCTTCAGGAAAGAATTATTTATTAGATCACAAACAAAATATCACCACAGTCTTTTCTTCAATAAATGTCATTGGAGTTTTGATGGAGATTGTGTTGACTCTGCTTTCAGTATTGCAGCCATGCCCACAATATTAATTCTCCTAAGCCAGGAGCATAGGGCTGGAGAGATGGCTCAGCACTTAAGAGTACTGCCTGCTCTTCCAAATGTCCTGAGTTCAGTTCCTGGAACCACATGGTGGCTCACAACCATCTGTAATGAGATCTGGTGCCCTCTTGAGGAAGAGACCTGGTCATCCTCATCAATTTAATCCATGAAACCCAATATGGACAAGTTCAACAGAACCACCATGTACGGGCTGCCCATGCATGCTTCAGCATTGCCAGGGCATAAATTTCATTCAATTCATTCATTCAAGCCAGGAGCATTGGGAGATCTTTTCAATTTCTGCTGCTTTCTCCGATCTCTTTCTTTAGCGCCTTGAAGATTTCATTGTTGAGTTCTTTCACCTTCTTGGTGATAGCGAGTCCTAGGTATTTTAATTAACTAATGTTACTATATGATTTCCTGCCCCTGGTTTCTTCTGACATATTCATTATTGGTATACAGAAATGCTACTACATCTTTATGAATTTTGATGTTATATCCTACTATAACGCTGCAAATGTTTATCGGGTTCAAGAGTATGTTGGTTTAGTCTTCAGTTTTTCAAGCATAGGATCATGTACTATGTAAATAGAGGTAGGGTAACCTCTCTATTTCTACCCCTTTTATTTCTTTCTCTTTTTTATTGCTCTAGCTAAGACTTCAGTAAAATATTGAATAAGAGTAGAAATATTGGGCGCCTTTGCCTAGCTCTAGAGTTTGGAGACAACCCTCTCAGGATTTCACCATTTAGAATAACATTGGCTATAGAGATTACACAAACATAACCTTTATTTTGAGGAGGTATTGCGATCCCAAGTATCCTTAGGGACTTTATTACAAAGGGAAAATGAACCAATAGCTAGAGCCCTGGCTTCAGAGTTCTTGGGGTCTATCCGTGAACTGCACTGAGGTTGGCTTACCCACTGGCCTTAGGCTCGGTGCTATCAACCTCCAGAGTTGTTCAGACACTTCCAGCTGAAAGAGGGCCATATCTCCGTATGTTCTTGCTGGATTGGTGCCTTCTGCTGTTCATCTCTTTGGCTTGTCAGTGTTTGACTCTCCCAGGTACCCTCCCACCTAGTCTTCCCTCACACTGGAGGGTGGTAAGCTACACCAGACTTGCTGACTTGCGGTTCTTACATGATTTCAGGCCCCAGAGCAGCTAAGACTAACAATTGATTCTCTCTCAGGATGAAGCCGGGCCCTCAGAGTCGTAGAGATTTATCTTCACTGCTGACCTGCCTGTGAGAAGAATCACGACTCACCAAAACACTGACTTGAGGCTTGTGGGCTTGTCCCAGGGGTTTACTGTTTGAAAGTGGCTGTTGTCTCCCCCTGCCAGCGAGTGGCAAGATTAAAACTTCATTCTTCCCACTTCCCAATGTCTCTGGCCTTCTCTGGACTCTTCAAGAGCCCTTTCATTCATTTCAAAGTTCTTCCCTCTGCGTCTCTCTTTAGAGAAGAGCATGTTTGCTTGTTTGTTTGTTTTTTATACTGTCTCAGTCTCTCTCCTATTCACCGAATTTCATGGCCACAGCCTCTAGCAGTCTACTTCACCTGTAAGTCCCAAGTTCAACACTCTCTTAAAATGCTGAACAAAACCTAACCACGAGATCTAGCAACTGTGCGTCTAAGAATGTGTCAACAAACTATGTCCACACAAAACCTAAAGACAGGGTTTGGGTTACGGATAGGGTGTGGAACCATACTGATTTGCTAATGTTCTAAAAAAATCAAAACCTGGGCTAAATAAGGTTATTTCTAAAGATGAAACTTACTTATTACATAGGCAGGTTCATGGTGATGTGGGTAAAAGGGACAGATGGTTTAACCGCCTCTGCAGACCTGGGCTCTGGTAGTTCAGGTGAGCCGCCGGCCACTGGGTGAGAGGAGCGTGCACAGGGCTCTAGATTTAAGGGTTTAGTTATTAATAACTAACCAGACATAAACAGGAAACAGCTGTGACCATCGATGCCCGAAGGCATTTGCATGGCTTGTGACAAGCTGCGCAGTTCTTCTGAGCGTCTTCTCTGGGCGTCTCTTAGTTCCTCACGAGATGTCACATTCTCTCACTCCCAGGACTTTCCCCCTGTGGCTTTCGTATTTGTTCTCTTTGCTGCATTTCTTCCCTCAGACTTCCCAGCCAACTTTCTCTAGTCTCTCCGCAAGACCCCAAAGCCAAGTGCAATTAGGGCATGCAGGATGTAGGATGATGAATACCCCCAGAAATAAACTGCAAAATGCTTTGTTAATTTTTGAATTTTCTAAACGCTAATGAGAAAGGAACAACAGCTGTAGAGAGACATTGGGTAGTAGGAAAAAACTACAGAATTAAGTCAGCCGATATACTTTAAAGATGTACTGACCTCATAATGGAAGCCAGGAAATGTGTTATGTTGGAGAAGGGGTTTTGCTTTTGTTTCCATGGGAGAAGAAAAGCTATGGATACCATCAAAATTGATAAAGATACAATTTGAACAAGAGACACCTCTTAATTAGAAGAGATGATAGTTTATCAGACAACATGGCCAATTAATCTAAACTAACTTATAAAACTAACAAATGCTTTTTATTTGATCGGATATAACTTGCTAAAGGAGAATCTCCCCAAAATTAGGGTTGGGGAAGAGTTTCATTTCTGTCTTTTTAGGAAAATAAAGATATGCAGCTAAGGAATCTGAAGGCCACTGGACAAATGAGACTTCTGAAAAAAAAAAAAAAAGGACAAATCATGCAGAAAAAAATGTCTCAAGAAAAAGAGTAAATTGACCTATTGGTATATCACATTTCCAACAGGATAAAATTTCATAAATCTTCCCAAATGTTTGTTTCTGCTGTTTTCTACATACATATAATGCAAATGGTCTTTTTGTGGTCCCAGTCTAATTAAAAATCAAAGCTGGCTTTAGAGTGTGGCTCTCTCCTTCTCTAAACCCAAGTGTGCTTATTAAAGTGAAATCCAACATCTCTGTCTCATGTCAGAAGAGCCACCTGATATCAGACAAAAGAAAAACAAATATTTAAGGGCTATTATATTGCCACCAATCTCATAATACTTAGGTTTTATATTGACTCTTTAACAGCTTTCCTTAAGGTTTAGGATTTATAAGATTAATATACATATATATGTGTGTGCTTGCGTATGTTTTAAACCTTTTGTCATATTAATGGTCATATAGAGTACTAACTAATTCTAGAAAAAGGTTTCATCTACCTTTCTATACATGATTTTGGGTTTGAGTCTCTATCAGTTTTGTGCAGTGAACCATGAACATGTCTAACAGCAACATTTGAAATCTCCAAAACGATGATGGGGCCCCACAACGACAATCCCCCAGGACTATAATGGAACCACTAAGCTAAGAAAAACACCACCTAATGATCGACTTTTGAACTATAAATTTCTCAGAACAATTTCAAGGTGGCTATCTGAGATGATCCAGCCTCACGGACTGCTCTAGCCATGACTTGAGACAAATCCTGCACCTTCCTATTACTCAGAGACTGGATAACAAATGATACAGTGACCTCTCCCAGGACTTGACAATTAACCCAAATTTTTCTTTTTAGGATCCTCTAAAGATGTTGTTGCCCCAGACGACAGGAAGTAAATTTAAGAACATGACAACCACATTCCCAAAAGGTGAGGTCGTTTAATGTGTTAGGGCTATTTGTCATTGTTTAGGGGAGTTGGTTACAAGTTGTTATTGGTAATGGTCAGGAAAAAAGCTAAACAAAGGAAATTAGATTCAAAGTTCTTATTTTGAAATGAAAAAAGGGAGGATATACAGAGAAACCCTGTCTCGAAAAACCAAAAAAAAAAAAAAAAAAGAAAAAAGGGAGGATATATATCATATATATATATATATATATATATATATATATATATGATAGGATAAAGGGGTAGATTTTGTTTTTTTTTTGGTTTTTTGAGGCAGGGTTTCTCTGTGGTTTTGGAGCCTGTCATGGAACTAGCTCTTGTAGAGCAGGCTGGTCTCGAACTCACAGAGATCTGCCTGCCTCTGCCTCCCAAGTGCTTGGATTAAAGGCGTGCGCCACCACCGCCCGGCAAAGGGGTAGATTATTGAATCTACTTTTAAAAAGCAAGTTTTAAATATTTTATGTTGGATTGGACTTTTCTATATTGTATTCAAATTTTGTATAGTGATACAAATTTGAGATTAATTTTGTTAGAACATACTGTACATACATTTTTACTCTTGTTCAAGGTATTGGACCTATACAACTCATTTAACAATGTAATGCAAATTTCTAGTGCTTGAAAATTATTATTACCAACTGTTTAGGATAATAAGGAAAAACAGGTTAGTAGTTAATCACCTATTATAATCAAACTTGTAGTAACATTAGATCATGTTTTTAAGGTCAAACAAAGATATATTTTAGATATACAGGTTATCTTTAAACCTTTCAGAGATTTACAGGATATGACATTTAACATGTTTTGATAATGTAGGTTCTTTTTTTTTTTATGACAATGAGACTTGTCTGCTCCCAGCAACACCAGTTTACTTCAGAGAAGATAATGGGCATTAAAGAAACTCCACACGGAGTTTACTTTTTTGTGGCAAAAGTAAACCACTGGGCAAGACTGCTGACAGTATGCTGTCCTAATTGGAGAAGCAGGACACTAAAGAGAGTGACTGCCAAACATTGTCAAGACAAGGAGAGACAGCCATTCAGAATATCCTGCTTCACAGAAAAGTCTGTTGGATATGCTAGGCCTGTAGACCAAAGATGGGTGTCCCAATGTTGCATAGCAACTTCAGCAAACTGTCCAGGCAGCCAGCTGTTTCTGTTATTTCACATATTTTTGGAAGTCACTTGCTCACACTTCCTGTTTACACAGTTAATATCATTTCCTTCTTTGGTCTCTGAGAGAGCTGAAAACTACATAGTTATAGTTTTCCTTGTTTATCAGATGCAGAAAGCAAGTTATGATAGAAAGTAAATTAGGTACAATACTTTGGACTCACCAAGATAGGATAGATATGGAGTATTTTTTCTGAATTTGTCAAATGCAAATGAACTAGATATTGTTGCTCTATTTATTGCTTGTATATATTGTACATGGTTATTGTACTTATTGCATATAGTTTTCTTATATTAGGTATAGCCTTCCTTTTTATTTTAGACAAAAATGGGGAAATGTAGTGATATTTCATTTGTATTTTAATGAATAAAGTTTGCCTGGAGATCAGAATGCAAAACAGCCACACTAGTCAGCCATATGGGCCAGGCAGTGGTGGCCCACATGTTTAAGCCCAGCAGCCACATTAGTTAGACATAGAGCCTGGGTGATGGTGGTGCACCTTTAATGCCAGCACTAGAGAGGTGGGGTGAGACAGAAACTCTTTCTCTTTCAGTCTGAAGATTTCATAGAGGTAAGAGCTCTCTAGTAGCTTGGCTTTGTATTTCTGATCTTCAGGTTGAACCCCAATATCTGCTTCTGGGTTTTTATTATTTGTGCTGCAGTTATTGGATAATGTATGGGTATTGTTGGCTTTTTGTGGCTAAAACATCTCAGGAATGATATGGGATGTCCTTCTGTATAAGTGTTGCTTTTATTGGTCAATGAATAAATCTACTTTGGCCTATAGAACGGCAGAATATAGTCAGGATGGAAGAGATTTAGAGAGAGTAGGTGGAGTCAGAGAGACACCATGTAGCTGCCAAGGGAGAAAGATGCCAGCTATCAGCCAGAACATGACTGGTAAGTCACAGCCTCATAGTGATTCATAGATTAATAAAAATAGGTTAATTTAAGATGCAAGAGTTAGCTAGGAATATGCATAAGATATTGGCCAAACAGTGTTGTAATTAATATAGTTTCTATGTTATTATTCGGGTCTGGGCAGCTGGGAAACGAACAAGCAGTCTCCACCTTCCACAGGAAGGCTTTTTATCTTATCGACTCTTAACCATAATAAACTTCACATAAAAAGACTATAATAAGTAAGGTGCTCCTACAGTAGAAAGTTGATGGATTGGGCTGGAGAGATGGCTCAGAGGTTAAGAGCACTGGCTGCTCTTCCAGAGGTCCTGAGTTCAATACCCAGCACCCACATGGTGGCTCACAACCATCTATGAGACTTGGTGCCCTCTTCTGGTAGACAGGCATACATGCAGACAGACTATTGTGTACATAATAAATAAATAATTAAAAAAAAGAAAGTTGATGGATTAAGTAGCACAAGAAATATGGGGATAATTAGAGAAAATTGTACATATAGAGTAAAGCTTTATCCCAAAATTGGTGCTATGCAACTCTTAGAAAAATGAATTTTACTTCAAAAGCCTCGTCTGCACTATTAGAAAGATTTATGCTGCTGTAAACCATTCTTTCAGAGAATTTTCTCCACCCTAAAAATGGAAAATGAATATAAAAAGCAACTAGCTTTTCTCTGACATTCTGAAGTCTCAAACTCAAACTTTATTTGGACTTCACAGTTGCTAATACATTGTTTGTTTATTTATTTTGTGTGAGACAGAGTCTCAGTTACATAGCCTAGTCTAGCCTGGAATTTCTGAACCTCCTTTCTCAGTCCCCCAGAAGGCAAGAGTGCTGCATCCTGTACCCCCGTAGGCTGAGCATGAATTCTGGGAAGTGAACTAGTGCTGTTGTATAAGGAGCAGTGGACTGCTTCCCGCCGCCCGGCTCCCTGGCTAGCTTATACCCCAAAATGACAACAGACTAATTATATTCATTTAAACACTGCCTGGTCCATTATTTCTAGCCTCATATTGGCTAACTCTCACATCTTAATTAACCCATTTCTATTCATGTGTGTGTTGCCACTTGACTGTGGCTTACCGGCATGAGTCTAACCAGCGTCTATCTCGGAGAGGAGAGCCATGGCGTCTGCCACACTGCCTTCTTCCTCCCAGCATCCAGTCCTGTCTTCCTTGCCTATCTAAGTTCTGCCCTATGAAAAGGCCTAGGCAGTTTCTTTATTTGACCAATAAAAGCAACACATAGAAAGAAGACCCTCCTACACCATAGTGCTTTATGTCAAGGCCAAGTGCTGGGTGACAAAGGTTTTCACTTTGCAATGTATTCCATCTTAAAAGTAATCACTTCACAGACCACCCCCCACAGTAACACACTTGCTCACAGAACTTTGTAAACTAATATAATTGTTTTTCTTATGACATTATTTTTATAAGGATAACCATATAGCCTTCCTTTCTTTCTTTGGAACTATTGTTTTTTCCACTACTCTGCTCAGACCAGTTAATGTCAATCCAATAGGAAATTAAGGTAAGCCTCTGACAACTATTGAATTTACTTGGTTGGGATCAGGGTGGATGCACTGAACTGGAACCATTTCTGCCTGATTTCACACAATAACACACTGAAGTGTGTGCGTCCCAGAGACATCCCTTTGCTACAGTCTGTAATCTGTCGCTGCTGAGCTGTAGATATGAAGACATTACTGGGAAGCCAAGAACACCAGGTCACCTTCTCAGGAATTATATCAGGGTGGGCAAAAACACTCTCTGAAGCTCTCGTGTCTCCCTTAGGCATGAACTTTTATGCCCTCAGCGTTCATGCCTTTGCTTTTTTTTTTGGATTTTCAAGACAGGGTTTCTCCGTAGCTTTTTGGTTCCTGTCCTGGAACTAGCTCTTGTAGACCAGGCTGGCCTCGAACTCACAAAGATCCGCCTGCCTCTACCTCCCGAGTGCTGAGATTAAAGGCGTGCACCACCACGGCCCGGCTACGCCTTTGCTTTTTGATCTCCTGCTGTCTCTGCCGTGGACCACTGGGCACCAGGTCTGCCTCGTCCTGATGCTCTTACTGCAAATTCAATGACTCCAGTCGCTACTTCTGGGCTCTGCTCTCCCTCCCTCCCTCCCTCCCTCCACATTCTCTCCCTTTTAGTTTTCCACTGATGCTCTATTGAGTCTCTAGAATACGCTGCCTTGCTTTGGAACCAAGTTTGAAGGCTCTCCACCGCATACCAGACTAAAAGCAAAATCGTTCACTTATGACCTTCACAATGTGAACACATTTCACGAAGGCTCCAATGCAGACTATGATAATTAGAGGGTGTAGGTCTGTGAGAAATTAGGTCAGCAAAGCTTTTCTTAAAAGGGCCAGGTAGTAAATATTTTGGCTTTGCAGTACCTATGACACAAGGTAGCTATAGACATAGTAGACAAAGACATGAGTGAAGCTACATTCTTATCAACCCTAGAGGAAAACTGATCTTGTGGAAGTTCCATGTTATGAAGTTTAATTATTTTCATTTATTTATAAACCCCGTAGGTGGAATTTTCCTGTCTAACCACCTGCTCCCAAACAACTGACACAGAGGCTTAATGTTATTTATAAATGTTTGGTCGATAACTCAGGCTTGTTACTAGCTAACTCTTACACTTAAATTATCCCACATTTCTTGTCTGTGTGTTCCCACATGACTCACTGCTTCTTAAGTTATTTTCTCTTTTTTTGTTTTATTTAAAGACTCTTTTCTCCATTGTATATTCTTTTTTTAAAGATTATATATTTATTATTATACAACATCCTGCCTCCATGTATTCCTGCACGCCAGAAGAGGGTGACAGATCTCATTACAGATGGTTGAGAGCCACCTCTGGAAGAGCAGCCAGTGCTCTTAACCTCTGAGCCATCTCTCCAGCCCCTTAAGTTATTTTCTACATGCCCTGTTTCTTCGGCAGCAGGCTGGGCTGGTGTCCTGCCTATACTTCCTGCCTGGCTACTGGCCTTTCAGCTTTTTATTAACCAATGACAATAACACATATTCCCAGTGTACAGAAGGGTTTTTCCACAGACAAACCCCTTAAAATTGTTAAAAATCATTCCAAATTTGTGGGGTATGCAAGAATTGTTAGCAAACCAGATATGACCCATAGGCCTCACAATACCATCATCTCCTAGGGAGGATTGTTGGTCATAGAGTCAGTCTAGTAAGGCCAAGGAATGCCCACCATCAAGATTTGTCCCCTCACCCCCGTTCCAGCCCCCTTGCTACCCACTGTTATCATTCATCAGTGTTTCAGATGAGGGGCAGCCCTACCCTGCCCAATAGAACCGAGTCTGGAATTATCTGGGCAGAAGGAAGCGTTCCACTGCATGCGTCTGAATACGGCTAGGCTAGAGTCTCCTTGTGAGGAGTGGGCAGAGTCCTCAATCCTATCACATGTGTTGCCTCCTCCCACCCACTTCACCCGGAGTCACTGCAATTTAAATCTTTTGTCTACCTAGTTGTCTCTGAGCTTTTAGAGCAGGTAGCTGGCCTGTGTGTGGTTATGGGTGACCAGTAAGGTTCCCAGCAACGTCTAAACAACTAAAAGATACCTTGTAAGCATTCGAACTGTCCACTGTCAAAGGGAAGGAGTTATCATCAGCAGTAAAACCTTGGTTTCAAGACCCATAAACTCACCCCCTAAATTCCAGAAGTGAATGCAGCTAAACCAGAAAGACTGGAGTGTCTTGGAGCAACCGTTAATTCTTCAGGAAGCGTGCTTCAGATGGGGAACAATGTTAGAGGTGGCAGCAGGGGAGTGTGCTCACTTTCAGTACTATAGATTGGAACTAGAAGGCCCCCAAAGGCCTGTGCATTAGGTCCCCAGTGTGGTACTATTGGGAAGTGGCAAAGTTGTAGGGCCTAGGGTGAAGTCTGAGGTCCTTTATGAACATTCCCAAAGGGCTCACGGACTCTCAATCAATCTCTGCATCTCTGTCTGTCTTTCTGTATGTCTCTGTGTCTATCCCTCTGTTTCTGTTTCTCTCTCTTTTTCTCTCTCTCTAAACCAGTGGTTCTCAACCTGTGGGTTAAGACCCCTTTGGGGGAATCGAATGACCCTCTCACAGGGGTCACCTAAGACCACTGGAAAACACAGATATTACCATTGTGATTCATAACAATAGCAAAATTACTTTTATGTAAACAAAACATTTTTACAAAATTAGAGTTCACCACAACATGAGGAACTGGATTAAAGGGTCGCAGCATCAGGATCATAGAGAACCACTGTAGCATTCACTGGGTCAAGGGTGTTTTGCTTCCTCCATGGTGTGCTGTGTCTCTGCAGGCTCAAAAGCAATGGGTCAGCTAACCAGCTTTACTCTTTGTAAGCTGATGGCTCAGGTACCTTGCTATAGTAACAGAAAGGAAACAGTGTATCCAAGCTGTGTAACAATTCTACAAGAGGCGTGCCAAGGAGACACTGGGGGGACAGTGTTGGAGGTGGTCTTCCTCCACTACCCCTTCTTAGCATCAGTGTTTCAGATGAGGTAGGGACCAGACTTGTCTCCTGCTAGGTATATCTGAGTCTGCAATTACCTATGCAGAAGGAAGAGCCCCCAGCAGCCCTGTGTGTGTCTGAATGCTAGACTAGATCTTTCAGGGACTGCAAGTCCTGCTACTGGCAACATATGTTGCATCCTCTCATTAGGTCCCCAGGGAGTCGAGTCTCATTCAGCTCCCCAAGAAGCCCCAGGATCTTACCTTATGTCTACATAGTTGCCTCTGGACATTTTGGTGAGATGACCCACCTGTGTGTGGGTAGAGGTCATCAGCAGGGTGCAATCAGTTCTCAGTTCCCTCTTTTTTTCCCCTGCGGTTGCTTTGTTACCAGGAGAAAGTGATGCTTTCTATTCAAGGTCAGGGTGAAGAACGCAATGCTGACAGTGCACTCCTGGAAATGGTCACTAGAGGGTGCCAGAGCATGAGGTTGGCAAAACTCAAAATACCATCTTCTGTGGCCTGGAGAATCCTTAGCCAGTCAAGAAACAGAGACCATAGAGGGGTAAAGGCTGCATGGAAACACATTTGACTGGACATGGAGCAGAACAAAAAGCCTTGGAGTGTAATGAACCAAGCGACTTCCTACTTCACTGGGGGACAAAGATTGAGGCTGGGGGCTCAGGAGTGTGAGTTCGGAGAGGGAACTGCTTATTGGCTACTATGGAACAAACTTCCTACTTTCATGAACCACATTCAAAGCCATTAAATAAGTAACGAGAAGCACCGGGGAGTAAAATAATAAGAGTTAAGGGAGAGACGTAGGGCCTCCGAGAAAGTGGGCAAGATCATACTCATCCTCTGTTGGACTTCACTTGCTTCCCCTTTGCTTTGGGTGATTTTCTAGGCTCCATGGCTAAGTCTTAGTTGCGCCCTCCCTTCGCCCCCATACTCTCCATGCCATGCCCGGAAGGGCCGATTTTCACCTCCCCTTATTTCCAGGCCTGCTCTATCATGCTTAAGGTTTATTTATACATTTTATGTATATGGATGTTCTGTCTGCGTGTACGTTGGGACATCAGAAGATAGCATTGGATCCTATGAGATTACAAGTATAAACGATTGTAAGCCACAATGTGGGTGCCAGGAATTGAATTTAGGACCTCTGGAAAAGCAGCCGGTGCTCTTAACTCCTGCGCCATCTATCTCTTCAGTCCCGATGTGTATGCTTCTTATGCACCAAAAATTAACTATCTTATGTGGGGGTGGGGCAAGGGAGCGGACCTGAAATCTAAAACATGAATCTGTTCTCCAAGAGCATCCAGCAGAGATGAGCTCCTTTTCGTGTGCTCCACTGCGTTAGCGTCCGAGTTCCGGAACCAGCGATATGAAACGGTGCGGTGAGAGATGGACCTTGGCGAGATGGACCACAGCCAGTGAGGGACAAACGCACCACACATACAGAGCTTATGTGGGGAGCTTTATTTGGGGAAGGAAAGGAGAGGGAAGGGAAGGGAAGATAGAAGGGAAGGGAAGGGAAAGGAGGGGAGGGGAGAGAAGGGAAGGGAAGGGGGAAGGGAAGGAGGAAGGGAAGGGGGGAAGGGAAGAGAAGATAGAAGGGAAGGGAAGGGAAAGGAGGGGAGGGGAGGGGAGGGAAGGGAAGGGAAGGGGAAAGGGAAGGGGGAAGGGAAGAAGGGAAGGGAAGATAGAAGGGAAGGGAAGATAGAAGGGAAGGGGAATTAGAAGGGAAGGGAAGGGAGGAGAGGGGAGGGAAGGGAAGGGAACACAGAGTGGCCTCATGGGGAAAGAGGGAGGGAGGGAGGGAGGGAGGGAGGGAGGGAGGAAAAAAGAAAGAGAGGGAGGGAGAGAGGAAGAGAGGAAGAGGAGAGGCGGAGTTCTGCCTTTTAAAGGGACTGGGTACTGCCTGCCATGCACACAGGGGTGCAAAGCACTCTGCCAGGTCCCCAAGTGGTGGGACCAGGTGCCCGGATGCTAACACACTGGAACATAGAGCTGAGGGCAATGGGGAAAGGACCAATAGAGTGGTGTGTGTCTGCTGGGGCCATCTGAGAACGAGACAAGGAGGGGTGTCGAGTGTCAGATGCAGTAACCCACAGCCTGTGGTACTGTGAGCCCTTCTCAGGCCCCATGCCTGGAGGTAGGCAGAGAGTGAAGAGGTCAGAATGGAGGAAGGAAGAAACTGAGGAAAGACAGTTTGGAATCTGTACCATCACACAGGATTGGACTTCTCAACACCAGGACAAAAACAAGAGACTATTTAGATATCACACACCTTACCTGATGATGACGACTGTGAAGATAGAACAGCAAGAGCAGCAGCAGCAGCAGCAGCAAGTCTTATGACAGGAGGGTACCCACAGTTACAGTGAGGTCAGGAGACAGGAGGGTACCCACAGACACATTGAGGTCAGGGGACAGGAAGGTACCCACAG
>JABTXL010000186.1:10017723-10035492 GCA_025134845.1 Neodon shergylaensis
TGAGGTCAGGAGACAGGAGGGTACCCACAGATACAGTGAGGTCAGGAAACAGAAGGGTACCCACAGTTACAACAGTGAGGTCAGGGGACAGGAGGTTACCCACAGTTACAACAGTGAGGTCAGGGGACAGGAGGGTACCCATAGTTGCAACAGGTGAGGGCAAGTGTCCGAGGAATCATAGCAATGTTAACAGCAAAGCCTGGGGGATTAATACTGGGAGCCAAAGCCAACAAGCTGTGTTGAGCTTCTACAGGTGGAGAGGAGACTCAAATCGGCATCAATTCCATGCAGTTTCCAGAGAAAAACCACACATCCAAATGCCAATGGTTGCTAAGACATATTTAGCCAGCACCCTCTGAATGTGACATGTTTATTGTGATTGAAATATGAAAGCAAATATGAAAGATATGGAATTGAGGAAAAATATTCTAGGGTAAACAGCAGGGAAGAAAAGTGTACGGAATGCGGCGTCTGGTGCCCGGGTGTCTTCTGAGGGATCTAGTCCCTAAACACTAGACAAAGTGGCATCTTCTGAGGGATCTCGTCCCTAAACATTAGACAAAATGGCAAATCTGTAGGTAGCCTGGAAAGGGAATAAAGTTGAGAAGCAGATCATCACTCCTCATCAAAGTCATTATCAGTTGAAAGTTCCAAGTGGAAAAACCTAAGAGACCTCCATTTTACAGACAGCAGCCCGAGACTGGAGATTGGGTGACCCAGGGTGACCCAGGTGTTGGGAAGGAGGACCACCCTCCCCTTCAGTGCTCACTCCCTCCAGTCTGTCACAGTGACCATGGTTTCACCCTGCTAATGTCTGTCGTCATTGAAAAGTCTGCAGCCGAGTGCTAGGGTTCAATTCCTGCCTGTGCTTTTCTGATGGGTTATATCCTAACCTGTGCTGCTCACTTGCCCTGTTTCCTAACCTGTAAAATGGGGACAGTAACAGATCTGTCCCCAGTGCTGTTGAAAGGACTGTCAGATAAGACCTACGAAATGCCTAGTGCAGGCGATGGTGGTCATTAAAGTATTCAGTAAGTTCCCATTCAAGCTTTGAGTAGATGTCTGAGGACAGCTTGCAGTTTTCCCTTCCCTCCTTCCCTCATGTGGGGCCCAGGGATTGAACTCAGGTAGTCAGGCTTGGTGGCAAGCACCTTCTCCTGTTGAACCATCTTGCTGGCTCTCAGGTGCTTTCTAATTGAAGACATCATAGGACTTGGCCCTCGAGTGCTTTTTGAGTTATAATATAGATTTTGAGGGGTGGTGGTTTTGTTTTTCAGCTGCTTTCCTAGAAATAGGATCTAGGGAATCTGGGTGGCCTTTCTAGGAGACAGAGTTAAGAAGTGTTTTTTTTTTTTTTTTTGGTAGGGATCCCTCTTTTCTTTTCTTTTTTTTTTAAATTTTTTATTAAGAAAAAGAAAAAAAAAGTTTCCTCCTCCTCCCAGCCTCCCATTTCCCTCCCTCTCCCCCCACTCCTCTCCCCTCCCTCTCCAGTCCAAAGAGCAGTCAGGGTTCCCTGCCCTGTGGAAAGTCCAAGGTCCTCCCCACTCCGTCCATGTCTAGAAAGGTGAACATCCAAACTGGCTAGGCTCCCACAAAGCCAGAACATGAAGTAGGATCAAAACCCCGTGCCATTGTCCTTGGCTTCTCATCAGCCCTCATTGTTCGCCTTGTTCAGAGAGTCCGGTTTTATCCCATGCTTTTTCAGTCACAGTCCAGCTGGCCTTGGTGAGCTCCCAATAGATCAGCCCCACTGTCTCACTGGGAGGGTGCACCCCTCGTGGTCCTGACTTCCTTGCTCATGTTCTCCCTCCTTCCGCTCCTCATTGGGACCTTGGGAGTGAAGTGTTTTGTTTTAAGTTGTTCTTTAGAAGACACAGTAAGCTTGGCAAGGTGGTGCACAAAAATAGCACAAATAACTCCAGCACTTGGAGTAGAGGAGGAAGGATCAGAAATGCAAAATCGTGCTTGGATACACAGCAAGTTTGAGGCCAGCCTGGCTATATTAGGCCATGTTCCAAAAAACAAACTGAAAAAGACAAAAATCAATGACGAATTCATCCTAACATTTCAAATTCAAGATTACAGTATTTGCACAAAAATTTCTCTTTTTCCTGTTCCCTCTTGCAAGAGTCTTGTTCGCCAACGACGGCAGAAAGGACGGACTGGAGATGATTAGCATTATTTAGCAGGTACTTGCTTCATCTCACATGGTTCCCTCAGAATCACAGCCACGTTGCTGCCAACAGCATGATCATTAAAAGAGCTTGAGGGTGATTGGATTTTATTCCTTGCATTCACTTTTTTTGGGAGATCTTCCCCGTGACTAATGTGCTTGAAGATTGTCTGGAGCGCCCTTGCTCTGTGTAGTTCTGCCATTTGAGTTTATTTGCGGCATGCCACTTTTAGGGATTTTTTTTTCCTTTATGGTTTGTTTTCCTCCAAATTAAATCTATAAAATCAGGTGCAAGCTGGCTGTGCACCTGCAATCCTAGCAATCGGGAGACCAAGGCAGGCAGGAGACCATCCTGGGCTGCAGGGAGACCCTGCCACCACCTGTGTGAACAAAGTTTCAGGTCATTGCGACGGAATGAAGGTTGGAAACATACCAGGCTGTGACTGAATCCGCACTTCACAGACGAACGCCAGGCTGGGCTCATTCTTTCTCTACCTCAAACAGCCGGGCGATGAATCCTTGTATATGCTTCTGTCTCCCCAGCGTTTCCTTCAGGATTCATCTCTGGTAATAGTGGTACAGAGTAAAGGAAAAAATCGTCTATAATTTTACAAAAATCTGCGGTTTCTTCTTCTTTATTTTGTCCTCCTTTGCCAGATGTTTGCACAGCTGCTTTTCTAAGTGGGAGATATGGTTATATGGATGACTTTTTATTTGCATTCTCTCATGGCTTCAGACTGTTTTTTTCCCCTCTAGATAGCTAACAAAACATTTATTTCCTGTTATTAGAAGCTCTTTATGCATCAATGTTTTCATGTGATAAATACCGCAAATATTTTTTTCTCCCAACTTATTTTATTTTCAGTTTGCTCAATGTGTCTCTTCCCAAGTAAAATATTTTTATTACAGTTATTCGTTGACTAGGGGTGGGCTGGACACGTGTGTACCACAGGATGAATGTGGAGGCCGGAGGACAGCTTGTGAAAGTTGATGCTCCTTCTACTATGTACGTCAGATCTCAGGCTTGGCGTCAAACACGTTTATCTGCTGAACTACCTTGCTGGCCCACAAAATATTTTAACTCATTTTTTTTTTCTCAATCCATCCCCTGACTTATTGAACCTAGTTCCTTTCCAATTTTGGCTGACCCTGGACGTCTTGAAGTCCTGTGGAGGTAAAAACGTCTGTTTTTCCCAGGCTGACTTGTTGAGAACATGTAGCCGCAGCAAGCCGGGCCCATTACACGCTCTCCAAACTGGGTCTTCCTCCTCTTGGCTTCTAAATAAATGGATACATTGATGCAAGTTTACTAAGCACCAAGGCTTCTCATTGTGGGTACCGGTACAGCAATCCATGGCATAAAACTAGATAGATTTCTGACACATTGTGTGGCTCTACACACTGGGAGAGCAGATTCCATCCGCTTTCCTGGAGTGAGCTAATTAAGAGAATTCAATGAGAGTTCTGTTACCAGTTCAGCTCTTCTGCCTTCATTTCCTTACAGGTGCATAGCAACCGTGTAGGGCGTATGCTACTCTTGGTTTTTAGATGTAAATCCCCAACTCCACCTCAGGGAAGAGGTTTGTGGCCTAGATGTGGCAGTCTCCTTCTCTGGAGATTGTGTGTGTGGCTTGGTCTTGGACCACTCCGTCTAATTTCCTATCATTTCGGCAGCTTCAGAAACATGAGCCCTTGGCCGAAATGTTAACCACAGAGGACTGCTTGAGCCCAATAATTTGAGATCAGCTTGGGCCACGTAGTGAGGCCTCCTCTCAGAAGCAGTGATTTTATCCCACATTTATGATGTACTTTCTGTACGTTTTAGAGTCAGCCTTCCTGTGGTCCACAGAAAGGAAACAAGCCAAGATTTTGGAGACTGGTGTCTGAGCATGCACCATACACTAGGCTAAAGGTCACGGTAATAACAGGAGCAGGGCAGCCTAATGTATACACAACACAGCCCCACTCCTGGGCTCTTGAGGCAGGGAAGACTAACGGGTCACCTTGGAAACTCAGTGGTCGTCACAGGGACCTTGAATCCTGGGTGATACTAGGTAACAAAGAAGACTCGGGGAATAGGAAAAGTAGACATTGCCCAAGTTCCAGCTGCCCCTGCTCTCTTTCATCCCTGTTCTGGTACCTCTATCTCATGGCATCAGTACTCTCCCAGACACGGAGCTAGGGGACTCTAGGCTTTGACACTCTCTCTGTCTTTTTGGTCATTTTTTCAAAGGTGCATAACTTCGGAATCTCCGTACTGCGAATCATATCCAGAAAATGACCGAGACTTTCAGTTTGGACTAAAGTAGCGGGAATTTGGAAAGTAATATCCAACTTATTGTTGCTAAGGTATCGCTACTACCCTGATGATTTTGAAACAATGCGAGCTAGTGGCTGGGGCGATGGCTCAGTGGTTAGGGGCACCGGCTGCTCTAGCAGAGGACCCCAATTCAGTTCCCAGCACCCACATAGTGCATAGCCAGCTCTATGTAACTTCAGTTCCAGGGGATCTGGCACCCTCTTCTGGTCTCCACAGATGCTGTACACATGTGCGGCACTCACATACATGTGGACAAAACACCTAAATACATTAAATAAAAATAAATAAATCTTTAAAAAATGCAAACCAACAAAAACACAGATGCAGATTAAAAATCAGGACCTGCATCTGACTCTGAAAACACAAGATCATCACACTCTACCTCAGGGCTGAATACCAGAGTGGCAAATGGTGCCATTTTATTTCTCTATTAAAGGGAATTTATCTAAATTCAAAATCCATGGAAACAACCTGTTTAACTTAAATTATCCAGGCTGTGCAATGCATGTGCCATCAACAAGGACTTGTGCTCTTTTTGTCTTTGTACGGTGCAGTTTAAATTTCATTTTGTAATTTTCTGAAAGGCGTCAAATACCAATAGCCTCTGGCTGCTCGTGAAATATTTATTTAGAAAATATTCCATAGAATATCCAAACAGCAGATGAGCTCATAAATAATTGAGTAACTGGAAAACTGAATTTTACTCTTGTGAGCAGGGTGACAGCGGGGATGGTACTGTTCTGAGACCGGAAGGCAAACAGCAGGAGTGGACTGGTGAGGCAAGGAACCTCCAGCGCAAATGGCCCTGCTTTGTCTTCCAAGAAATTTGCTTTGGGACCAGAATGATTGTTCTGGCTCATGGTTTCTACAAAACGACACATGTGTCTGCTCCCTCGGTCTCCTCCTTTTCTCAAGTTAATAAACAATGGCTTGAGTCTTTGGGGAAGGGTGTATTTTCCTTGGCACTGGCCAATAAGCAATTATCTTTGGGTGAAATTGTTTGTAGATTTTTTTTTTTAGTGTATTGAAATTTTCTAAATAACTAGCCCTGAACTTGAAACTCAATTTCAAATTTCTAATATAAAAAGCACAATTTCTGTGTGGGCAAAGTGGCTCCATGGGTAAAAGCACTTGCTGCCAAGCCAGACAGACTGCCTTAAATCCCCAGAACCCACATAGTAGAACACTCACGCCTGAAAGTTGTCCTCTGACTTCCAAATGTGCACCACAGTCAGCATGCACACCACACACAGGAGAGCGGATCAATAAATACTAAAAAAGTGAAGGAACAGGAAAGAAAAAAGAAAAGCACAATTTTGAACATCTGTAATTCAGTATGTCTTAGCTCTAGCCCCCTCTTCAGTACAGAAGAAGGTTTGTTGTACTGCCTGGCACACTGGCTGGAAGCAAGCCCTTGAACCCTGTGAGGTCTCTCAGCTATTTTCCTCCTCTCTTCTACCACAGGCACTGGCCTTGAGGGGAAATACTGTCTCCTGTATAGAGGTGCAGGGGACAGGGACAAAGAGCCAGGTGAGAACCACACAATTAGTCTACAGCACAGCTGTCCTGTTGCCCAACAAGGGGTTTTCCTTTTATGCTTTAGTTATTGTTGATAAGGTCTCACCGAGTGGCCCACGCTGATCTTGAACTTGAAGTACTCCTGCCTCCAGTACATTTCCCTGACCTTCGATTCTCTTTTCCCCGGAGTAAAGATCTTCTTGAAATTATGAGCATTGCAATCCCACTTACGGCTGCCAACTTCTCCTGGTCAGAGATGTCACAGGTTAGAGTTTTGTGTGTTTTAAACCCACACATATGATTTGTAGCTCACACTGAACATACTTATCCACATCTGTACATATGGCTATGGTTCTTTCATTTTGATGGCTGGGTAGTATTAGTCTATACAAAGAAGTTATTGTTTGATTATCTATTCTTTTTAACATCATTTTCTCTTTATAGAAAAATGTTTCAGAAAATGCCTTGCACATGTCTCTCCTGTGATACAGGTGTCAGACTTTCTCCAGGCAGGACCCCTCTTCATGATCTGGAGACATCAGTTACACATGACTATTCTGTCCCTGAAATATAGCTAGTCACTGAGTGCTCCAGATATAAGACACATATAAAAACTTAAAGACCTGGTCCCAAAATCTATAAAATACCGCATTACTTTTAAATATTGACTAATGTTATTGGTTACATGTAAAACAGTATGGAGATCCATGAACCTGAGTGCAATTGCCTACTGAGGCCGGAGGCATCGGATCCCCTGGAGCTGGAGTTACAGGTGGTTGTGAGCTGCCATGTTGGCACTGGGACCTGAACATGGGTCTTCCACAAGAACAGTATGTGCTCTTAACCACGGAGGCAGCTCTTTGGCCCCCCAAAGCAAGTTCAAATAAATGAGAGAAGAGGGAAAATGAAGAGGTCTGCTGTGGGACCATGGTCTGTACCTTGTCACTTACATTTTAAATAAATGTTGATTAGCCAGTAGCCAGGCAGGAAGTAGAGGCGGGGCAACGAGAATTCTGGGAAGAGGGAAGTTTCAGTCAGCAATCATCACCCAGATGCAAAGGAAGCCAGACACAGAGCAAGCAAGATGTGACTGCCTTGCTGAAAAAGGTACCAAGTCACATGACTAACACAGACAAGAATTATGGGCTAAATTAAGTTATAAGAATTAATTAAGGGGCTGGAGAGATGGCTCGGAGGTTAAGAGCACTGACTGCTCTTCCAGAGGTCCTGAGTTCAATTCCCAGCAACCACATGGTGGCTCACAGCCATCTATAATGAGATCTGGTGCCCTCTTCTGGCATGTAAGCATACAAAGAAGGAATGGTGTATACATAATAAATAAATAAATCTTTAAAAAAAAAGAATTAATTAATAAGAAGCCTGAGCTACTGGGCCAATCAGTTTATAGTTAATGTAGGCCTCTGTGTGTTTCTTTGGAGCTAAACGGCTGTGAGACCGGGCAGGACAAACCTCTATCAACAGAGGTCAAAGGACAACTTGCAGAAGCTGATTCTCTCTTACTAACATGTTGATCCCAGGGACTGACCTCAGGTGACTGGGGTCCTCGGAATTCCCAACAAGCCCCTTTACCTGCTGAGCAATCTTGGCCCTATATTCTATTAACATTTTTTTTTTTTTTTAGTTTTTCGAGACAGGGTTTCTCTGTAGCTTTGGAGCCTGTCCTGGCACTAGCTCTTGTAGACCAGGCTGGCCTCGAACTCCCAGAGATCCGCCTGCCTCTGCCTCCTGAGTGCTGGGATTAAAGGCGTGCGCCACCACCGCCCGGCTTTGGCCCTATATTCTAGATATGAGCCCCTGTCTACAGAACTACAGAAAGCAAAGATTTTTCTCTCCCTCTGGAAGTTGCCTGTCCACTCTACTTATTGTTCTCCTTCTGTTCCTCTTTTCGATATCATGCAATCTTGTTGTTAACCTGTGGGCATTTTCCACCTTAGTAGAGTCCTACTGAAAACTTTGTTGCCTGTGTCTGTATCTCAAAGCTTTTTTCCTATATGTTCCTCTGTTCCAACACTTCAGATTTTAAAGTTTGTAATGCATTTTAATTGGTTTTTCTGCTATTCTGTCTTTTCCATATGCATGTGTATGTACATGGGCACATGGGTGTCTGTGTGTGCTTGTGTGTGTGTGTCTATGCGTGCATGTGTGTCCATGTATATGTGTGTAGGCCCAAGGTTGATGTTGGACATCTTTCTCGATTTCTCTCTGTAACTGAATTTATTTCCTCTAATCCTTCATCTTCCTATTGAAATAAGTTTGGCATCTGCCCTGCCTCCACCCCACCATCCCCCACTGATGAGGAAGTTTTATATTCTGTGCCTAGTGTTTTGTTTATCACTCCTAAAATTTTAGCATGCTGTCTTAGTGTCTGACATAATTGCATGTTTATTCAACCCCTGGAGAGATAAAATGACTCTCATTACCCCGCTCTGGTTTCTACTTATTTTCCCCATTTCTATATCTCGCGGGTTACTACTGTACAGCCAGTGACTGCTTTGTTAGCTACAAGCTTAACATTCATTCATAATTGTGCCTTGTTCCCCCCTCCCCCCTTGGGGTTCAACTCCCTGGTTTCTACAGTACATCCTTAACCAGCTCTTCAGCAAATTCACGGGCGGAGGGCTCCTTTACGTCGAGCTTGCCGGTGAAGAACAGATTACACATGTCCTTTCCCCCTGACACTTCTAAGTCACTTTTCTTGTCGTCTGGCTTTGGGTCAGGGCCACCAACCCATCCTGGCTGGAAAGGTGTTCCTTGCTGCTGCCCTGAAAAGGTCAGGGTCCCTGGAAGCTCCTTGATCCCAGTAAACAGGAACAACTTTTTGTCTCACCACGAATGTTTCTGTAGATCAATCTAATAAGTGTGTATTCTTTTTTCCCTTGTAAGTACTCAAATAAGAAGGAGATTATGATGAAAGCAACATTGAAAGAGTTTTTCAAAATGGAGTCAGGAGGCCACAAAGGGGGCCATGCTCATTACAGCTCCAGCTGCTGCCTGGGAATGTGGACTCTGCCACCTCTGCTTTGACTACGGGCAGCTGGAATTGCTCAAGCAACACGGCCAGAGGCTCAAGATGCTAATCAAGAAGTCACAGGACTCTGGTTTCAAGGGTGTTTTTCCTGTGTGTGCACATTCTTTGTCTTGTGTGGTCCCTGCTGCTGCTTAGCCTCCAGTGGCCCAGCTTTTCCGATTTCCCTCAGACACTGAATCAAGGCTATACAGACCTAGCTGTCCTTCCACAAAAGACTTTTTTCTCCTTCTGTGGTTTCTGAATTCAGACAGACTGCATACGTAGTCTGTATTTTTACTGTTGAGAGTTTCTCTTTGAACTGGAGGTGGGGGATGGGAATAATATGCATGCTTGAAATCCCAGCACTTGGGAGGCCAGAGTAGGAGCTCAAGGTTTTCCTCAGCTAAACAGTGTATTCAAAACCAGCCTGTGCGACAGACAAGGAGACCGCCTTCAAAGCTTCTCGGCCACTGAAACTGTTTTCCTCTTTCTTTTCCCGCATACATCGCATTGATTGCCAGCACGCTAGGAAGTAAGCCGAGGGAAAGGGGACTAAAAGGAAGAGATGCTTAATGTCCAATATGCAAAACTTCCTTGGATTCTTTGGGTACCATCTGGGTTTAGTTTTTAGCCTTCTCTAGGGAGGAATGGGGACGCCCCTTAGCGACCGCCTGGTAGAAACATGTTTCTGGGATTTGCTTTCCTCCCAGCTAATTTCCCTTCTCCTATCCCCGACTGCTGCCCTTGTCTTCTGACAACGTGGTGCTTTTCCTTCTTAGAATTCGCGTTGTTTAGTGGCCTGAATTACTGTTGGTCACTTTTTGCCGTTGCGACAGCCTACCTGAGCAAATCAACTTAAAGACTTCTTGGCTCTCGGTTGTGGAGTTTTGCGCTAGGGTTGACCAGCTCTGTTGCTTTTAGGTCATGTGGCAAGGCAGAAACAGCACGGTAGGGGAAAGTATCTCGTCCTGAGGTGTGGTGGGAGAAGCCCGAGCAGGGGGCAAAATATTCTCCCAAAGGCCAGCTTCTGACTAGGCGCCTCCAGAAGGCCCCGCCTCCAGAAGGCCCCGCCTCCACCACACCCAATTGCTCTAGAAGGGAGAGGACAACCTTCAACACACAGCCTCTGGGGACATTTCAGCAATACCTAGTTCTTTTTAGCCTCTCTTGTTCAATACTCACCATCAATCAAAGGCTTAGATTTTCACTTTCTACAGTTCACTATGTCAAGTGTGGCCCAAGTTCCAGGTTGCAGAAACTTGTGGACATTGACTTAATTCCTTCCTTTTGTTTTGGCCTTGTATACTCAATTTGCTATTTTCCTTTGCTTTCATTTTGGCGAGTTTCAGAAGTCAATATGAATGCAACTGGCTAATTGTTTGCATTTTACCACAACCTCTGACTTATATATAATATTTTTTTTCTTTCTAGAGGTTCTGTTTAGATTTTGAGAAGTGGAATTTTTCCATCCTACGGTATTTTGGTAGTATTTGAGAAAATTACTCAATTATAAAACATTTTAAGTGTGGACGTCTCTGTAAGCAGCCTCAGGTACTACCCAATGACAGTCTTAGCCTTTAGTTTAGGGGAAGCCAGGGGTGTATATATGCATTCAAAAGGAATTTTATTCTATATTCGTATTTATGTCACTAAATGTGTGGATCCTCTCCACCACAAGAGATTCCCCAATTCTCTGAAGCCTAAATTAAATTTGACCATGGTTTACCCAATTCTCTGAACCCTAAATTAAATTTGACCAGAGCCCGCAGTGGAAGGAAGGTTCAGTGTAGGTCACAGAATGGCGTGAGATTAAGGGACTGACATCAAATTGTTATTTCTTTGGGGTGAGGATTAAAGCAGAGAGAAACATCAGTATAGCACAAGTGATACAGGCCTGTTGGGGAATTTAGTTTTGCTCTTTCTAATCTGATCCCTCAGGTGTGACACATGCCTTAGTTTGTTGGGGAGAACACAGGAGCTGAGTTCCATGTCTTCAACAGAACTCCAAGGCGGTAGTTTTCTCCTAAGCCTTCCTTTCGTCTCAGATCAATAGGGATGTGGCCTATTCTCACCAAAACTGCTCCATTTTCTTAGTTTTTTTTTTATTGTTATTACTTGTTATTATTGTTGTGTGTGTGTGTCTGTGTGCATGATGTGTGTGGAGCAAGGCATGATCCACAACACGTGTGGAGATCAGAAGGCAACTTTGTTCTTTTCTTCTATATCTCCATGGGGTTGGAGACTCAAACTCAGGCCCCCGGTTTACACAACAAGCACTTTTACCTGTGGAGCCGGCTGGCAGGAGTCCCCTGTGCGTTTTTAGTGCTGCCTGAATTTACGTGTTTTTAGGTCATCAATGCTATAAAGTGTGCTGTGAGAGTCTGTCGAAAGTGGTTTTGTGGGCTGAGTACACAGGGAAACACTTCCCACGGTCTCATTCCTACACGTGGGAATTCTTAGCCTGAGAGCTGTGTTGAATCTATGCAGGATTAGAACCAAGGCTTTGATCTCCGTGGCCTGCTTTCATCACCAGGTGAAAGGCTTCCTCCCCTGCTTCCTGTCTTTCTGAAAGGCATTTCCGCTTAGGGAGAACTCTGAGATTGCTACTTTTCCTCCATGGGGAGTTAAGAAGCAGGGAGTTGTGGAGACTAATTGAACTAACCACTCCCTAGCCTGCCTCAGAAAAACTCCCGCAATGACTTAACGCTCAGCTCCTGATTCATTCTACACGTGGACTTTGCACCCTGACCCTTTTCTTCTCTCTTCCTCAGATGTTTATTTGCTTTTGTTTTTTAAATGTCTAGGGAGGAGCCACCCTTGTTTCTGGGCCTGCTCTCTTTATTTTCCCCCGAAATACTAGTTAAAAAATAAAAATAAAGGTTAAAAATGCAAAGACAGATGAGGGAAATGGACAGTTACTACTATAACAAAGAAGTTGTCTTTTATGTAATGAAACACAAACAACCCAAGAAAGGGGGCTAAAGAGAAAAGTGTGATTAAAGAGTGTAACTGAGCTGGGGAGATGGCTCAGTAATAAGGGCACTTGCCACCAAGCCCGATGACCTGAGTTTGATTGCTGGAACCCGCATGGAGGAAAGAGACAAATGAATTTTGCAAGTTGTTCTGTGACCTCAATGCTTGTACTATGGTGCGCGCACACACACACACACGACATATGCACACACATGCACACATGTATTAATAAGGATTCAGAAGTGAGGTGTTTCAGACAAACATCAATTTACTAAGTATTTCAGTTTCATGCAGTATGTTTAAAAGTACTGGGAAAATCAAAATGTTCTCAAATCTATCGACCTCCCATCTAGGACAGGGAGGCTGTGCTCGCTGCTGGAATGAAGCAGCTTGCTGGGTGGTGAACCAAGAACAGGCACACATAAAAGGGGGCTGGGCTCCCACCTTTCAATGCCATAGTGTGGATCCATCAGAGAATTAATCTGTTGATACAGTCACTTTGCACCACTCCATGACGGCAGCCAAGACTCCAACGTGTGAGCATGAGGAAGACATTTCATATTCAAACTGTAACAGCTCACAAACACTTGAAGGGCCTGTGGGCAATGTGTCCACAGACAGCAGGGGAACTTCATCCGTTCCTCTATTCGGCTATTCTTGAATTGTGCTCTTTATAATAAACAGCACAACTCCACACTCAGGTAAGCATTAAATAAAAAATTACGTAAGATTGTTGTAGACTAAGCTCCTTGGTGGGCACTGGTAGACCAGGCTGAATACCAAAGCAGGTTTTTCCATTGCTAAAATTTGTCAAAACTGAGATATGGCTGATTGCAGGGTCACAGTTAAATTCCCGATTGCAGGGTCACAGTTAAATTTCTGATTGCAGGGTCACAGCCAAATTCCCCAAACCAGTCAGTTCCAATCAACATTAAGATGAAGTTCCTTTTGTCAGAGAGAGCATCTAAACTCTATGATACATAAACATATAAAATATGAATACTTTAGATTCTAAAGTAACCCATGATGTCTGGTAAGGATCTTTCTGGTGTTTTCTTCATGATGTTAGAAGGAAAGCTATTTTGACGCCATTGATCCACTCAGTGCTTCTGCTTTTCCAGCCCATTTTTCTTAATTAAAAAACGAACACACAGCCGGGCGGTGGTGGCGCACGCCTTTAATCCCAGCACTCGGGAGGCAGAGGCAGGCGGATCTCTGGGAGGTCGAGACCAGCCTGGTCTACAAGAGCTAGTGCCAGAACAGGCTCCAAAGCTACAGAGAAACCCTGTCTCGAAAAAACTTAAAAAAAAAAAAAAAAACAAAACAGGAGCTAGTTTCCAGGACAGGCTCTGAAGCTACAAAGAAACCCTGTCTCAAAAAAAAAACAAAAACAAAACAAAAAAATCCAAAACCCCAAAACACACCCACACAAACAAACAACAAACAAAAACAACAGCAACAAAACCAACTTCCTGACATTAATTTTATTCCAAAATAAAACAATGAAGTTTAAGTCTTTTTTTAAACTGAATAATTGTAATATTGTTCTTTGACCTACACTTAAACCCATGGTAAAAACAAGTAAATGGCTGCTGAATTCTGTGAACAATTCTACTGAACTATCAGATCTAAGGAGGGCATTATGGGAACTGGTTTTGTGGCCCACTGGTAAGAAGAACAGGCGGTGTGAGCTTGCGTTTGCTTCCTGAAGCTGAGAGTGTTGTGTGACACGGAGCCTTCCTTCCACTTGTGGGCTCTGAGGCTAACTCCAGGTAAGCCATGGTCAAATTTAACTTAGGGTTCAGAGAATTGGGGAATCTCTTGAGGTGGAGAAGATCCACACATTTGGTGACATAAATATGAATATAAAATAAAATTCCTTTTGAAATGCTTATGTACACCCCTGGCTTCCACTAAACTAAAGGCTAAGGCTGTCTTTGGGCAGTACCCGAGGCTGCTAGCAGAGAAGTCCATGTTGTAGCATTTCATTTGTATTTTAATAAATAAAGCTTACTTGAGGATAAGAAAAGTAAAACAGTCACACTGACTAGCCTTACAGACCAGGCAGCAAAGACACACACCTTTAATCCCAGTAACCACACTAGTTTGTCATATAAACCAGATGGTAGTGGTGCACGCCCTTAATCCCAGAACTAGAGAGGATTATAAAACGGGAAGAGACAGCTCTTAGACTCAGTCTCTTTCTGAGATTCCTGGAGGCAGGATGGCCATTTTCGGACTGAGGTGGAGGTAAGAGCCAGTGGCTGGCTGCTTTGTTTTTCTAGTCTTCAGGTTGAACCCCAATATGTGTCTCTGAGTTTTTATTAATTGTGCTTCATGTCCACACTTTGTTATAACCTGCCAACCTGATATTTTCACTAATATATTTGAAGACAAAAGCTTTCATTTGTTATTTCAAGAAGCAGCATTAAACAGTCACTGTGTAGGAATGTGGTATTGGAGCAACTGAAATCTGTATTCCTGGGCCTTGGCCATTCATACCTGGCTCCAGAATAAACTGTCTCTTGCTCCCTTTGAGGAGAGGGTTGTGCGCTTTTGCATCAACATGAAACACTCCTCTGTGGTTGCTGGTTTGTACCTGGAACTTGGATTGTTTCTAACATTCTTCTGAGAGGCTGGCACAAACCAAAATTCTCCAAGAAGGAAAGGCGTGCTTCTGCTATACAATTATAGATATACACACAGTGGAAATAAACATTCTATGCAATGAAGACTATGCAATAATTGAATCATAATTTAAGTACTTGTTTCAGATAATAAAAACTATTCTGAGACTGGAGGGATGGCTCAGTGGTTAAGAGCTCTGGTTGCTCTTCCAGAGGACCTGGGTTCAATTCCCAGCACACACATGGCAGCTCACAACTGTCTGTAATTTCAGCTCCAGGATTTCCAACACCCTCACACGGACATACATGCACACACCAATGCACATATGATAAAAATAAATAACTGTTTTTTAAAAAGATTATAAAAAAAATCTACCTTGAAATTTTTGTGTTTTGAGCGATGCCAGGAATCAAACACAGGATTTTGCTCATGTAGGTAGTGTTCTACCACTGTTAACCCGAGCCACGTTTCCGTCTGAACCAGTCTGCACTCTGAACAACCAAGTAAGGACCAGACTTCGGCACATAACCCATTGACAATTGCCTGTGCTTCTAATATGCTTTATCATCTGGCACCATGTCTCCAACCTCAGCAGTTACTCTGCAGTGATTCCCTGTTTCTACTTAGCTGGTTTCTTCATGGCCTGCCTCTGTCTTCACTTCCGTTCTTCTCCCTCCCGACACTGCTCTGCCTCTGGCCATGTCTTCCCTAGAAGCACACTCATGGAAAGGTGAATATGTATTCCTTCTTCCCCACTGTTTTTGAGGAAGCATCTTGCTATGCAGCTCTCACCATCCTGGTGCCTGAGCATCCCGGCCTCTGGGATTACACACGTACACCCATGTGATGGTTTGAATGAGAAGTGTCCCACACAGTCTTGGACATTTGGACATTAAGTCACCAGCTGGGCGGGTTTAGGTAGAATGGCCTTGCTGGAGGATGTATGGCACTGGGCGTGACTTTGAGAGTGAAAACCTTCCTCTACTTCTAGCTTGTTCCCTCTGCTTCGTGCTTGAGGATGAAGACATGGGTCCCTGCTCTGACCACCATGTCTGCCATCTGCGGCCCTGCTTCCCTGGCGTGGTGGACTCTTATCCCTCTTGAACCATAGACTCAAATAAAGTGGTCTGTAAGTTGCCTTGGTCATGATGTCTTGTCAGAGCAGTAGGACAGTGTTTAATACAGCCCACGGGGGTATCCACAGCAGCTTGGGCCTGTATTGCTCACTCACTTCTTAGGTTAACTAGAAGCTATGACAGCCCGAGAAATCTGACCAGGGCTTGGAAGGTCTAAGACAGGCAAGTGCAAGTGGTTAGCGTTGAGAAGTGGGGAGATATGTGGCCTTGAGGGCGTAGGAACGAGACCAGAGTCTCCTTGGGGTACACCCCGTCTAAGGATGCCCACAGCTATAAATCAGGTAGAGTCACTCCCTGCAGCTTCTCCTGTGTTTGATTTCTCGAGCTCGGTTTGCTTAGTCCGTAGTTTATTTTTATTGGTTTTATGTTTTCTTATGTGCCACATCCTAGACCTAGTTGCTGCATACAGTCATGTTCAAAGCAGGTAGCCCCTCAGTATAGTGGAGCACGCCTTTAACCCCAGTGCTCTGGAGGCAGAGCCAGGTGAGTCTCTGTGAGTTTGAGACCCGCCTAACCTGAAGAGTGACTTTTAGACCAGCTTAGGGTACAGAGTGAAACCTTGCCTCAAAACAACAGCAACACATGGTCTTTATTTCTGTTTCTGAATCTCTCACCCCGGAGTCTGTAGCATGGGGTACATCCTGGGTACTCAGTGATAGCTGTGTCACCTACAGTATGGTGCAGGAAATGTGCCAAGGACACCGTCAATGCTGCTGTTGAAGTCTGCAGTGAGAACCTGGGAGTCCACTGGGCTGCATGTACTCTAGGGCTCTTTTTCTAGAAAAATCCATCCGGAGGACCCAGAGGGTTTCCAGAGGGGAAACTGACAGCAGGCCTGGAATGTAACTACTTCAGGTGATGACAAGTGTTTGTCAGGCTAATGAATGGGCAGGAAAACCAAAATGCAGGCTTCAAAAGCTGCTCAAATGATAGGTCACTGCTGGAAGAGTACAGAAGAGCCTTCTGGCTTTCCTGGAAACTGACAGTCGCCCGGGTATAGAGCACTCACAGGGAGCCTGGAAGCAGCTACTGAGCTATCGTGCAAGTAGAAATCATAGATTTGCGGGGGTCCTGGGGTTAGTCCTGTGAAATTAAACAAATGGAAAATCCACTTGCTGAGAGAATGTTGTAGAGGAGAGGGTAGGGAGACCAGCCCAACAGCCCAACTGACTCTGCGGTCACTAGAGGTCAATAGCTTTTCTTCTGCACAGGCAGTGTGTGTGTGTGCTCGTGTGTGCACGTGTGTGTGTGTGTGTGCGTGCATGTGTGTGTGTGCGTGTGTGTGTGTGTGTGCGTGCATGTGTGTGTGTGCGTGCATGTGCGTGTGTGCGTGTGTTAGAGTATAAGGAATGCTTACTGTATTTGGGGTGTGGTTTAACTGACAGCCCTTATGTATGCTGAGACTAATACATTGAGATTAGATGTCGTTTAAGGATGAGTATTTTTGTGAACAACAAAATGCAAAATGAGAGAATTCATGAGGGAGTTAAAAGAATAATGTTTAGCAGGGCATGGTGGCACACATCTGTAACCCCCAACTTGGGAGAGGGAAGAAGGATGCCAAGGTGGGGCTAGCAAGGGCTATGTGGAATCTCTCCACATGCACCAAATGACTCCTGACTCCCTTTCTCTGGTACATGTTTTATGATGGCCAAGTTAAATGTGCCCTGTCCACAGACATTCAGTATCTTCCAATCACACACACACACACACACACACACACACACACACACACACACACTAGTTATTACTTGAGTAGGAGATGCCCCCCACCCCAGATTCATGTTTTGAAGCTTGCTCCCCCAGATGGTTGGTACTATTTTGGGAGGTGCCCAAGGATTTCAGAGATTAGGTCTATCTAGAGAAAGAAACAAATGGGGACAAGGGCATGTATAGTTTTTCTTGGTCGATTTTTTTTTTTAGACCTCTCCCTTCTCTCCTCTTCTTTCTTCTTCTTCTTCTTCTTCTTCTTCTTCTTCTTCTTCTTCTTCTT
>JABTXL010000186.1:10035502-10059419 GCA_025134845.1 Neodon shergylaensis
CTTCTTCTTCTTCTTCTTCTTCTTCTTCTTCTTCTTCTTCTTCTTCTCCTCCTCCTCCTCCTCCTCCTCCTCCTCCTCCTCCTCCTCCTTCCTCTCCTCTCCCTCTCTCTCTGTCTCTTTCTCTCTCAGCTTCCTGGCCACTATGAAGTGACCAACTTTGACCAACTTTGGTTTTCCAACCCTCCCTGGCATGAACCTTCACCTTATCCAAACTCAGTCAATAGAACCAGCACATATGGACTGAGATCTCTGAAACTGTGGGCAAAACAAATCTTTCTCCTCCTAAGCTGTGTTGTCAGGTATGTTGTCATAGTGATGGAATGACTCTTCCCACCTACCAGTTGTTCCTCACTAGGGGTGCCTGGCGAACCCCACTCCCATCCCTACTAGAAGGCTGAAGAGTCCAGTCGTGTGCAGGTAACCACAGATGCTCTGAGGTCATGAGCACAAAGACCGTGCCATGCCCAGAAGACAGCATTTCACAGCCACCCCACCCCCACACCATATCACAGCTACTCCCTGTCATCGTCCCTTACAGTCTTCCCAACCCCTCTTTGGATGTTTCCTGAGCCTTGGAACGGGGATGCTTTAGGTGCTGTGCTTAGGCCGAGAACTAACAGTAACTTATTCTTAGCCATTTGACCAGTTATGGATCTTTGCATTAATGGCCCACTGTAGAAAGAATCTTCTCTGACCAAGGCCATGAGCAACACAAATCTATGTGTATAAACATAAACATGAACATTCGGCAGTTTGACAACATGTTCGTTTAGTGCTGAGTTCCACCGTACGGCCTATGACCTCCCCAGCCTTGAACTTTCATGAGATTTCCAGCACCAGGCATGAATTCCTTCCTATGGAAGAGGCCTCGCTCCCAAACACAGTGGTTGGCTATCCCCCATATCAGTCACGCCACCATGGCACCAGTGGCCATGTCTTCCTTGGAGAGTAAAGCCAACGATGGCTCTTCTCCAGCAGCCTGTGTAGCCCTGTCCTGCATGATAAACAGAGCCGGCAGGGAGAAGCTTCCATCTCAGCACAGGATCTTTATGCCCCGCGACCAAAGTATGTGGTGTCTTCAGCAGTAGGGGCTTACTGTCTAGCTACGGTAAGAAACCAAGATCAATGGCAAGTCGCTTGTATTGTTTTGGGGGCCTCGGATAATTCCTGACCAACAGTTCAAAGAGAGGAGATGTTCCATGCCTGACACTGAGATCTTCATTTAAAAACCATGACTTCTGGGATCACTGTTATCCACCCATGCAGGGTACCTCTGTTCAAACTTTTTAAAAATGATTTCTTTAATTATTCACTATATGTGTGTATGGGCACATATGTGCCATGGCCAGTGGTAACCAAAGGCGTCAGATCTTCTGGGCATGGTGGTGAGCCAACCGGTGTGTTTGCTAGAAACATCGGTCCTCTATAAGCGCAGGAATAACTCTTAACTATTGAGTCGTCTCTCCAGCTCCTCAAACTCTTTTTAAAATTACATTTTTAATCACGATACAATGTAGTTAGCTTCCATAAAGCTTTTTCATATATCCCTAATTTTGGTTAACTTCCTGACCCGTCTTCCCCCACTCCTACTATCCCTGCTTAGACCATTCCACTCCCAGTATAAAGCTATTTACCTCTGTAGACACATTCAAAGTCCCTCACTCAAATAAACTTGGCTACGATCCCTCCAACCTGATGATCCCTTTAATCTTAAGAAGTTTTGGGGTCCAGAGTACTAGTCAGTACAACAGCACCCGGATCTTCCAGTGTTGCATTTGCTTGCTTTCCAAGCTGGAGCTTTCTCTCAGGCACACTGTGAAGTGCATTCGATTGGATGGCTGGATACAAAGTCAACAGAAGGACTACTGTGGCTGAAGCTACTAGGCTCTGCTTCTGGTCACAGGCCCTTCACCAATCACATCCTTGCCCGTAGACCTGAGTAGAGTAGACACAACACAGACGCCCGGGCTGCACTTTCTTTGGACCTCTAACAATGAAAATGGGTGACTAGCATGTGTGCTCCCATTTCTTGGCTATGTGAATACCATTTTATGGATGAAAAAAAGGTAAAGTGTCTCTACAAACTGAATAACTTTCTTAGAAAGGAAATCTAAGCGCCCCCTTTTTTTTTCAAGCCTTTTTTTTTTTTTGGTTTGGATTTTCGAGACAGGGTTTCTCTGTAACAGTCCTGCCTATCCTGGAATTCACTTTGTAGACCAGGCTGACCTTGGACTCACTGAGATCCACCTACCTCTGCCTCCCAAGTGCTGGGATTAAAGGCATGCATCATCACCACCTGGCTTCCAAGCTTTTCTTAATCCTCACTAGGTGTAGGCTCCACTCCAACTTCCCCTGGGTTAGCTCCTGAAAAGCTAACCTTCAGCATCGAGCCAAGTTTACCCTTCAATTTACAGTAGAGTAAAACTTTAATTGATAAATAACTCAAGTAAGCTGGAACACCCAGAGGCTAGCCACCGATTCAGGAACAGGCTAACCTTTCACTTCGAGAGTCCACACAAGTAATGAAACATGAACCAGAGTCATACACGCTGAGTCTTGAGATGCTAGAGGTTCGTGTACTCCTTGGAGTTCAAGCTGAGAAAATGGAAAAGATACAAGTGGAACCTCCACGTCTTCAGTCAGGTTCTGTTTGTTACCCTGCTGTGTGCTGGGGACAGTACATAGGAGGGGGACACTGGAGAATATTAAACGTCAAGCCCCTGCCTCGCTCCTCAGCTGCTGGCACTCCAAGTGGTGATGACGGAACTTTGCTCACCGAGGGCTGCAGCGGGCTCTCAGGAAGACTCCTCCGTTCACTAGATGTGTGAAGAGTGACCACAGGCAGAGCTTGAGAAAGGGTCCTATTCTTGGGAGGAGGGGCATGCAAACCATACCTCTCATTCACAGTAGTGCTGACCGGATCTCTGACTTCTTCAGCTTGGGGATGCTCCTGCCCTCTTGTCGCAACTCTTCTTAATGGGTTGATCAGAAGTTCCCTGGCTCCTCGACTGAAGCCTGAAGTTAAATCCTTGTGCCTCAGCCTCTTCAGAGTTGAGATCACAAGTGAGGGTCACTATGGCCAGCAGGACCTTTTCCAACAACATCAACATGTGTGATGGTCTACTTCCGGGGAAGAATCTTTCAGGAGCAAAATGCCTGCATTTCAAGTAAGATGGTCTAAGTTTTTATTTCAAGTAAGTAGGCTCTAAGGTTTTCAAAAATGCAATGTCCTGAGCTGCACTTTCTTTCAGTTGTCAGTAGGTGGCAGCATGCTCCTCCCAGCTCACTGGGAACGAGGTTGTCTTCAACAATCCCGTTTGTGCAAGACCCCTTTATGATTAAAAAAGGGCACGGCCTTTAACATGTGGAATGTAAATTGTCTCGCAGGAACGTCCATTTAATTCTAGGCATTATTTTATATTTGTGATGCCCCTGTTTCACGATCTACTCACAATGTCACTGTGTGCCATTATGTATGCTAAAATAGCTTTTTTGTTTTTTTTTTGTTTGTTTTTGAGCAATACAGCTTAGGAGCCTGGAACCCCGTGGAGTGTGGGCTTATTTTGGAAAGCTGCCTCTGAGCCATATTGGAAAAATAAGGAGAACCTCTTTCCTGCGTTAACTTTCAAGACAGGGCACCACCTCGGCACAGAATAGAAAGGAGAACCACTTAGCCTATTGGACTTTATGTCTGTGCCTTTGTCTTCGGAGAGAGGAAGAATAGATATTCTTCAAGGAAACTCGTTTGTCTTTTAAAACTAAAAATTTACAGGCTTCCAAAAGTACGTGTATGTGTGTGTGTGGTGTATGTGTAGTATGTGTATGGTGTATGTATGTGTGTGTGGTGTGTGTATGTGTGTGAGGTGTGTATGTGTGTATGTGTATACATGTATGCATGTGTGTGACATGTGTATGTGGTGTGTGTCTGTGTATGGTGTGGTGTGTGTCTATGTTTGTGGTGTGTGTGGTATGTGTATGGTGTGGTGTGTGTCTGTGTGTGGTGTGGGGTGTGTGTGTGTGAGTGTGATATGTGGTATGTGTGTCTGTGTGTGTGTATGTTGTGTGTGTGGTGTATGTGTGGTATGTGTGTGGTGTGTGTATCTGTGTGTGGTGTGGGGTGTGTGTGTGTGAGTGTGATATGTTATATGTGTGTCTGTGTGTGTATGTGGTGTGTGTGTGTGGTGTATGCGTGGTATGTGTGTGGTGTGTGTATGTGTGTGCATGTACGTATGTGTGTGTATGTGTGTGCATGTATGCATGTGTGTGAGGTATGTGTGGTGTATATGTACGTGTGTGTGTGTTGTGTGTACAGGTCAGAGGACATCATTCAGGAGTCAGATCCTTCCTTCCACCATGCGGGTCCCGGGAATTGAACTCGGGTTTCTAAGTGGCAGGTGTCTTTACTCACTGCTCCGTCTCTTTGGCTCTCAGCCTTGTTCATTGTACAGAGCTTTTCTCAGGACCTGGGACCTGATCAGGCTGGACCTGTCTAGCACTGTAGTTATAGCAACTTTTCTCATGGGTGCTGGAGATCAGACCAGGTGTTCGTGTTTGCACCGCAAGTACTTAAATCATCAGGCTATTTCCCTAGCCCCCAGCTTCCAAAGCTAAAGACAAGGCAGTGAGTCCAATTCACCAAATGTCTACCAGCGTTCAATCATTTGGCCACCCAATGAGCCTCTTCTGAAGCCCTTGTCTTTGAATGGTGTTCTATACTATAGACCTGCCAGAGGAGCGCAGTGTACACTTCCTGTCCCAGGGAGTTAGCCTAAGGAAGGATGAGAAATGCAGACAGACATTGGTGCTATAATGCATATAGTTCATGTTCAGTGAACGTGTCGCATGAGTGAATGGCTGCAAGACGGTTGTAAACAGTGCTGTGGGGATTCAGAGAAGGAAATCAGCTAGCCAGGCTGGGAAAAAAAAAGCATAGTTTCTTTTTTTTTTTTCTTTTTCTTTTTTCTTTTTTTTTTCGAGACAGGGTTTCTCTGTGGTTTTGGAGCCTGTCCTGGAACTAGCTTTTGTAGACTAGGCTGGTCTCGAACTCACAGAGATCCACCTGAAAAGCATAGTTTCTTAAAGAAAACACACAGTCTAGGGCTCGGAGAGGAGAAAGATAAAAACCAAAACTTCTTGGGCAATGACAGACAGCCAGTTTGACTGGAGGGTAGGTCAGACCTGCATCAGCCTCCCACTAAAGAACCAGCAAGGTACACCATGGGACATAATACCTCTTACCAGCGTCTTCACTGAGGCAGGAGCTGGACATAGATTCCTTCAGGCAGAGCTTTCCCTGGAACCTCCGTGGCTCCGGCACTCAGAGGCCAGTCTACAGTGAAGGGCAGGCGAGCCCTATGCTTCCTTGTCAACCAGTAAGTTACGAAATTTATTTACTACAGTGGCTTTAAAACAATGCTTATTTTAAAGGTATTGAGGTATTTAAAGCACTTCTTAAGTATTTTGCTGTGATAAAATACCCCAACAAAGGCAACTTAGGGGAGAAAGTATTAATTTCAGCTCACAGTTAGTAAGGAAGTCACTGCAGGACTCGGTTACATCGTGCTGAGAATCAGGAGCAGAGGGAACGGTCAGCTGGTTCTCTCTTGCTTCATTTACCCCAAGGCCCCACCTAGGGAATGGTGCTGCCCACGGTCAGGATGGGTCCTCCCACCTCATTTACCTGATCAGGAAAATCTTTCAGAGGCATGTCTGAAGGCCAGCCTCGTCTAAATGATTCCAAATTGCCAGTCCCTGCCCAGGTGATCTTAGATTGTTTCGAGATGACAATTAAAATTAACCATCAAGCAGGATGGTGGTGGTGCACGCCTTTACTCCCAGCACTTGGGAGGCCGAGGCAGGTGGAACTCAGTGAGTTCCAGGACAGTTATGTCTACAAAGCGAGTTCCAGAGTTCCAGGACAGCTAGGACTGTTACACAGAGAAACCCTGTCTCGAAAAAACAAAAACAAAAAACAAAACAAAGAAATTAACCATCATAAAAAAACAATAGTGAAAACTATTAATTTAAGCATGTCCCAAATTTCACTTAGAAAGAACCATAGTTAACATCACTCATCACTTCAGATGTCTGGCTAGAAAGAATAATTTTGCCAAAATGGAACTTTATTTTGTGTTAATTTTATACTAAAGTATTACAATATAGTATCCTTGAATTTTCATATTTTAACATGGTGGTAGCCGTAAGCGGGGGGGGGGGGGAACAAACCAAACACCACTGAACTATAGCAAAGCTGTGATAAAGATGGAGAAACTGGGGAAGTCACTTAAATAGTTATTGAATTTCAGTTAATTAATTAATTAAATTTTTTTTTTGTGACAGGGTTTCTCTGTAGCTTTGGAGCCTGTCCTGGAACTAGCTCTTGTAGACCAGCCTGGCCTCGAACTCACAGATCCGCCTGCCTCCACCTCCCAAGTGCTGGGATTAAAGGCGTGCGCCACCACTGCCTGGCAGAACTTCAGTTAATCTTTTAAAGGAAAGCAAAGTGCAGAAGTGTATTCATGTGGTACAAGTTGCGAAAGCTGCCCACTGGTGAAAATCTTTCTTCTCGTGGCTGCTTCCCCACGGGCATCAGTGGCATCACTATGACAAGAAGGTCCACCTCTCCAGAAAGCTCTGAGTTTTTTTTTTTTATCATTAATCACTGGTTCCTAATTAAAAGAAAACTTTATACACATTCTTAAAATTTAAAGTTTTTTTTTAAGACGTCATTATGAATGATGGGATTTTCTAGAGATGGCCCTGTGAAATCCCAGGGGAAGGATCATGGGTTGATCCCTAGAGCACCACAAAATAAAATTAAAAATGAAAGTACTCAACCGGTCCCATTGTCTGAAAATAATGGCAGTGAGCACGTTCTTAAACATGAATGGCCTTAGCAAGAGTGGTTCTTCTGGGGAAGCCCACTAGAGATGAAGTCGGGCAACATAAGAAATGAAACATGCAAAGATAAAACATGCTAAGATAGAACATGCTAAGATACAACATGCTAAGGTACTGTATTCATTTGAGACAACAGAGCATGCCTGGGTAGCTGGGGGACTTGAATCTAGATTCTGCCCACCCTCCTTTAGGGCCTCACATCACTTAGCCTGCCTGTTGTAATAGGAGCGGCGGGGCTGCGTCCCCAGCACCCTGGCCGCCTGCTAGCTTATGCCCCGAAATAACAACACACAAATTGTATTCATTTAAACACTGCTTGGCCCATTAGTTCTAGCCCTTACTGGCTAATTCTGATATCCCGATCAACCCATCTCTAATAATCTGTGTAGCAACAGTCTTACCAGGAAAGATTCAGCATGTCTGACCTGGCGGCTTGCTCCATCGCGTCGGCCTGGGACAGGGGAGCATGGCCTCTCTCCAGAGAGCAGAGCTGTCGAGTCTGAGCTCACTTCCTCTTCCTCCCACCTATGTTTACTCCACCCACCTATGTTCTAACCAATAAAATGGGCCAAGGCAGTTTCTTTATTAGCCAATGACCTTCCTCCATCATTTCCCCTTTTTCTGTTTAAACAACAAAAAAGGAAGGCTTTAACATAGCAAAATTACATATAACAAAACAGTTATCAAGTAAAAATTACAGTTACAGTATTTATATCTATTTTATCTTTTATCATAACAATGGAAAACTATAACTATCTATCTATTCTTCAACTCCATCAAAGACTCCAGAAGAATACAATATTACCTAAGAAAACAAAAAGTAAGCAATTTTCAAAACTCTAGAAATGACAGAAACATCTTGCTGCCTGGACAGTCACCCAAAGTTTCTCTGTACCGTTGGGGCATCCATTTTTGGCCTACAGGCCCATAGTATCCAGAGACATTTCCATGAAGCAGGAAATTTCAAAGTCAGTTCAGTCACTGTTGTGTCCTGCAGAATATGTCGCAGACTCCTTCATGAATCAGGAACCCCAAAAGATCATCTCACCTTTAGGCAAGTTCAGTAGTCCTCTCTCTGCAGGTTCTCTGTGTCCAGTTTATGCAATAGTCCAGGCGAGAGCAGTTTCTTGCCCAAATGGCTATCAAACTCCATAAGGATCCTCTTCGATGCCCATCTTCCTCTTGAAGTAGATTGGTGCTGCCAGGAGCAGAGTGTCTCATTGTCATGAAAAGTCCTAAGTTATTAAAACATTTAAAATGCAGTATTCTATGATCTTTGAAAGATATGAAGAATGCCTACCTAAAATATATCTATGTACATCTAGAAAATCTTAACTAACATGCTACAAGCTTGACTATTATTGATTATTCATTAATAACCTATATACATTACATTTTTTAAATGAACTCCACAATCATAATACTTTAGTCAAGATCAGAAATACATACATACATATATATACATATAACAAGATTGATCTTAAATTTAAATCACTAAAACAAAATCCATATCAATGTAAATTATTCATACCTATATTATATCCCCCTTTAAATGTAAAAGAACATTTATAAACAATATTTGGGAACATGGGCACAGTTTTTTCTCTCCAAACTGCTTCCTGCTGAATGGGGGCGTCGTTAATTAGGTCTTTCATGGTATAACCTGTGTGCTAGTTTCATCTCAGTTGGCAGTTGAGCAAAGCAATTTTCTGAAGGTGTTCACAGCAACCCTTCAGGAGAGCGTGGTCCATCATACCATATTGGGATAGAGGCAATCCACAGACTCTCACCCTCTGTGATAACAAAATAAGAAACTCCTTTCCAAAGCATCATGTCCTTAGATCCAAATTTCAAAGTCAAGGCATTTTCAAAATATCTATGTTGGATTAGTTCTCTTGCTGATAACACAAAGATGGATAATTTGCATGGGAATCAAGTGGGATGACCCAGGTACAGTTCTTGGTACCATGCTGGTACCAGATCCTGCTGTTCATCACGACACAGAGTTGAAGAGAGGTCTAGATCATTTCAGCATGGTTGTCCCGGGCAGGGGACTTTCCTCCCCATGCTGGCCCTTCTAGCTCTTCCTTTTGAGTCCCAAGGTCACCCGCCTAACAAGGTCATACATCTGCTTTAATTATCCTGTATCACTTATTTTCTGGGACTCAGATAGCCTATATATAGATATATATTTAGTTCTTCAGTTATTATAGAGAAAATTTTCTTTTCTGAGGTCTGTTTCAGCTTCATTTTTATGATTCTGTACCTAAGAGACACTGCTGTCCCCACGCAGAATTGTGCTTGACTTACAGGTCCTCTTCCCTGTAAAGGCTTTCTCATGTTTCTGAATGTGTGACATTGATCTCGGGGTGCCCCTCGCTGTCACCCCTGCACCTCTGTTCCACTTACGAGGTCTTGTTCTTTCCAATACGTTAGTTCCCTTGGGAATTACTTTGGTCCTAGATTTGTGTTCTTAACTCATCTGTTTCCCAAGCTACCTCTGTTTTATTTCTTTGCTCTTGAGATCTTGGTAAGTTTTTCTATATTTTGTAACTGGCAGTGAAGTTTTCTTAATCTGAATTATAGTTTCTTCCATACTTCACTTTGCCTTGTGTTTTAAATGCTTGTTCTTTTTTTTTTTTTGGTGTTTCGAGACAGGGTTTCTCTGTAGTTTTGGAGCCTGTCCTGGAACTAGCTCTGTAGACCAGGCTGGTCTCGAACTCACAGAGATCCGCCTGCCTCTGCCTCCCGAGTGCTGGGATTAAAGGCGTGCGCCACCACCGCCCGGCTGCTTGTTCTTATCTGCTCATATATACATGCATATACATGAGCATGTGTGTGTGTGTGTGTGTGTGTGTGTTTGGTTATCTGCATAATCATTGCATTATTTATTTTCCCTTTGTTTCTGCTTAAGTAGGGGAAGTGTTTACCGAGACAGTCTACTTAGTGTGTTTTATTATGGGTAATTTCTCCTTGATTCTTTGCCCATTCTATTTAGGCTATGCTGTCATCCCTGAGTGACAGATTAGGCCTGGGTTGAAACACATCAGCTGGAAATACTCATAACTTTGAAGGGAAGATCATTGTATACCTGTTGGATCTCTCTTTTTCTCTCTCTCTCTCTCTTACACACACACACACAAGTGTACACACACACACACTCACATTATAAAAACTATATCTTAATTCCCAGAGACAGTAGAAGGCAATGCTGACATTTGGAAAGAGAGTGCCCTCACTATAACGTAACCTGCATAGCACAGAAGGGTTTTATTCGTTTGTTTGTTGTTTGTTCTCATCATCAGACAGAAGACACAACAGTCATGCAGCTAGGATCACCGCTGCCCTAGACTGAAGTCCCAGCTCTGCCACCTACTACCTGTAATGATGAGCAAAGTGCTGTTCTTTTTACAGCCCCGGGCATCTGACCTGTACTGATGATCATAGGGCCAGCCTATAGGTAATACATTTTAAATACAAATGCGGAGCCTCGCAAACAGCAAGCATGCAGTTAGCAGTCGCGATTATCCCAATCAGTAACCGTTTCCTTTGGTTCAATCCTCCGCTCTTAGTCTTTGAACAGGAGTCTTTATGAATGACAGACATTGAGGGCTACCCACCTTCTGATAGTGTGGATTGACTGGGCAAGAAGTAAAAGGAGATTGAAAACTAAATGTGTGGGCCCTTAATACACGGCTGGTGGGAGTATGAACAGGTTTGGTCTGGAAAGCAGACTGGCATTTTCTTTAAACCCAAACACGCAGTTACCATGTGACCCAGCAATTGTACCCTTGTATATTTACCCTAGAGAACTAAAAAGAAAAAAAAAATCTGTACACAGATGTCCACGATACCTTTATTTAATGTAATAACAGAGGAGAAGGAATCAACTTGTTACCGGGAAAATGCAAACAAACCCTCTAACTTCACCCACTAGACCACAACACTAGGCAGTAACTATGTTTTCTCTTGGCTTTTCTGTAGAGGTAGGTGACATTATGGGTTACAGTGGCAGTTGCCTGGGTTACTTTCCAGGTCCCCCGAGGCTGCTTTTGTTGTTCTTCTAGCTAAGTTCTTGCCGCAGCTGTAGTTTGGGTACTCTGAGTCCTGCAGAGTCTAGTCCTTCAGATGAGATAAACTCCTGCTAACCCACCTTAGCAAACCAGTAAAGGCCAGGCTCTCCCCGTCAAGGACGCTGGCCTGGGGCTGAAGTCCTGTTCAAACCTGCCTGTATTTCTCACCCCTTCACGTTTCTGTTGCTTTTCTGCTCAGCGACTCGAGTATCTGCCAGCGTGCTCAGATGTCCTTAAGCAAATATTAGATTAAACGAAGTTTAAAATATCTGCTCATGAATTCAACAACTTGGGTGAATCTCTGGGGCGTTGGACACAGGAAGCCGGGAGTGGGAGGAGCCTCTCCAGAAGATCACGTGCTTAGGATCCCCTTATAGATCGCTTCAAAGGGCAAAACTTTACAAATGAAGAGGCTGAATTAGCGATGGCTGGGTCTTGGGGGTGTGGAATGGGTGAAGAGTTTAATGTAGCTATAACATGATACGGCAGCTTCTTTGTCTTGACTGTGGGGGTGGATACACTGTCAGGTCCAAAAGAAATTTGGGGCAAATGGCTAACTGGGGTGCCTATTGGCACACCGAAGAACTCAGACTCACTCAGGAACCATGGCTCCCCTCAGATACTCTCATCCTGACCTGTACCCTAAGCTTCTCCAGGTTGTGGGTTTCCCTTCCCCCAGTTTCTCATTCCTATATAACCCTGCCATTTGAACCATGCCCTCTCTTGGTCCCCTCTCTGTCCTCCTCTCTCTGGCCCTCTCTCTCGTCCCCTCTCTTGCCCCTCTATCTTGGTCTCCTTTGCCCATACCCCCCGCGCCTCATCTGACTCCGTTTGTTCAGTCTCCTGGCCATGTTTAGTCTACTACTTTCTCTCCCTGTTCTGGACTCTCCCAGATGCCTTGGGCTGTACTTTCCCTCATGTCTACAAAGAAAATCTTTCCCCTCAACCATACCTTGGAGTGGTCACGTCCTCACTTTATACATACACAAACCTACATGAGTGATAAGGTTGTGAACACTATAACACACGCACACATGCAAGCACAAACACACATGGGTAAAACTCAAAAGGGGAATTGGGAAAGTCTTGATAAGGTGGGTAAGTGCTATCAGCACCTATATACATTATCTGTAGTTTTCTAAAATGTCGCCGTTGCTGGGACCTGGGCAGAATGTCCAAAGGATAGCGCCTTATTTCTCACAAATTCAGGATAACCTGTAATAACCTCAGAAATTTACAGGCACAAGGCACGTGTCTACAACCCAGCTTCTTGGGAGGCAGAGGCAGGGGATCACAAGACATCTGAGGGAGCTGGAAGCCAGTCTAAACAATAACAACACAAGTCTCAAAAAGAAAACTATGAAATAGCATTAAAAAGAAAAATCAATAAAGTAGCATTAAAATAAAGAGAAAAGTTTGTATCAGCTCTCGTCGTGACCACTTCTTCCATATAAACCTTTCTCTGACCTTGAGGTCTTCATATTTTTGGATGGAAGATGATCATCTAGTCTTGGAGGGAGGAGGAGGAAGTGTGGGAAACAGTGTTTTTTTTTTGGAATGCAGAGGGATGGGCCCAAGGACCACTCGTGGATGCCAAAAATCCGAGGATAATCAAGTCTCTGCTATAAAATAGCACACACTTGACATGCAACCACTGCAATCTCTCTATTGTATATTAAATCATTTACCAGTTATTTATAATACCCAATCAATGAAATACAAATATGGAGGGATGACTACATATTATCTTCTAATAATTCCACCCCAGACACTGAATGGGAACATCAGCCCCAGGAGGGAGGGAGGGTAGGGAACAGAAAAGAACCTCTAAAATGTTTTGAGGCAGGTGATGTGGTGTGTTTGCTGCTGTGTCATAGACAGAGTGGCGAACGGTGGTTAAACCACACACAGGATGAGTCAGGAGATTGGAGACGGGTTTAATCATTCCCCCCTCCTCCTCGGGTTTGAAATGCCTTCCTTAGTTAACACCTAACGTTAAGTCTGAAACACTCCACTACCCAAGCACTTATATTATCCAGGACTCTGACATGACTTGAGTTTGGGGTTTTCATCGGTTTGTTGAGACAGGGTCTCACTATGTGGCCCATGGTGACCTCAAGCTCAAGATGATACTCCTGCTTCTGCTTCCGGAGAGCTAGAAATCCAGGCTGCTAACGTATATATATAGTCTGGCTGTGCCTCATCTTTGACATTAGTTTATCTAGCTCCAGTTCACCAGCTAGATTAAGATTGGAAGGTGAAGGGGTGAAGAATGGACTGAATTTCAGTGAGGAAGCAGAGGCTCTAGAACTGACAAAGATACATTGAGCTGCAAGAGAGGGTGGGTTCTAGGCTCCCTGGGAAGCCACACGAGGGCACTAGAGGACCAGGGGAAGAACTCAGAGAACACAATTCCCTTAATTCTTCCCCCATATTCATCAGTCTGTGATGCTAACAGATGTGCTGGTATCTTTGGGAGACAGGAAGACAGGCTGTCATCACACATCAAGGGCACACAGAAGGTTACAGGGCTGGGAGAGAGAGAACTTCCAATTACCCACCCAGGCCCTTCCCAAGCACTGCTCCTCCTCCTAAGGGAACTGATTGACTGTCCACAGTCTCATGTTAGTGAAAATTAAGTCAGTGGGTAGATGGGTGCAAATCCTACTCAATGTATAAGCAGATAAAACCCCAAACCATCTCTCTGTTGCTGACAGCTAGGTTTGGAGATGAATTATCTTCATATTTGGTCACCATTTCGTTACTTCTCATCCACACTCTTCACTCTGCTCCCATCCACCTTAAGGGGTGGGAGTCTTTGCCTCCCAAGGCAAAGCAAGACCTTTCCACACTCAGTTGCACTGACGAGATTGACCTACCTGGCATGGTGGCATACACCTTTAATCCCAGCACTTGGGAGGCAAAGACAGGCAGATCTCTGTGTGTTCAAGGCCAGCCTGGTCTACAGAGTGAGTTTCAGGACAGCAAAGGATACATAGTGAGACTCTGTTTCAAACACACACACACACACACACACAAACACACACACCACCACCACCACCACCACCAACAACAACAACAAAGTGACAATGAACCAATATTGAATTTTGGCAAAATCCTATGCAATATGGTTGAGATGGTCTGGGGTAGAACTTCTTCTCAAGGATAATGGTTTTTATAGGGTGCTAGCATAATTTGATAAGCGACTGACATAAACTAGGATGGGGGCTGAAGAGGTGACAGAATGGTCAAGAGAGCACACCTCTCTTGCAGAGGACCCAAGTTCGGTTCCCGGCACCTATGTCATGGCTCTTGACATCTTGTAGCTCCACCTCCAGGGAATCCAATACTGCATTCTGGCCTCCGAGGGTACCTGTGTTCATGGGTACAAACATATGCAGAGACACACACAAACACATTGATTATTTTTTTTAAGTCAGGGTGGTAGCATTAGAGATAGAGAGACAGGAGGTATTTGTGAAGGGGGAGTAGATTCCAGAAGAGAGGTGCGAGATGGGGGCACAATGCTTTCACAGGTCTCTGGCATGGGAAACAGGTGATGGGTGACCGTGGGTCAAAACACAGGATCCACGGCAAGGGGACAAACTGGAGAAAGAGACAGATGGAGACAGAGAGCTCCATGTTGCTCTACTATCTGTTATGTTTGCACCCGTACCCGAGTAGAAGCTGGCACACTGGGCAGATACTTCACTCTGTAGCCTGTAAGGTGGCCAGAGTGTCCACGTGTCCAGCATACAGATGGGGTGTGAGGCCAGGGGTCTATGAAGTTGTCAACAGAAAGACTAGAAAGGACGCAAATACAAACAGCACTCAAAGAATGGTGTGGCAGAGACACGGTGAGAACACAGCGCACAGAGGAAAGAGGCAATCGGCATAAATGATTCGCCACTCCATCCCTGTGCCAAAATTAACCAGGAACCTTAACCGGTCACTAAAGGGTTTCCTTCTCTCTCAGGCTCTTCTTTACACGTTCTGCTTCTCTGGTTTTATCCAGTATTGTCAACAACATCTCTCCAGATGCTGTGGAGAGTCCTTGGGGAGGTTTTGCTGCTGGATCAGCTCAAAGGTCTGAGTTTTAGAAGAAAGGGAGACAGAGGAAGGAAGTTTGTAGGGGAGGAAGGCAAAGAGCATCCATCCTGTAACATGGTTTGAACTGGATGCTGACATGGGTGGTATAAGACCCAGTCATGACAAGCTCACTAGAGGCCTGAGTCTCAGTAGTTTATCCTTAGACAATACCTGGTTCCAAGAAAGACCACAAACTGAGACTACCCAGGTACCACCCAGAAACAGACCATTCAAAGGAAATTCCTAATATTCCAACCATTGTGGACAGGATCACCGGTCAGCACACACCCATCACTTTTCACCAGGACACTCCTAGACAAATGTCAGCCAATCAGGGGTTCTGAACCTTAGAAACCCCTCACCCCCACCTTTGCTACTATAAAAACTCAACCCTAACTGAGCCTGGGGCTCTTCTATCACACAGAGTCCGAGTTTGCAAACTTGTGTAAGAATAAAGGCTCTTTGCTTTTTACATAGAGGACCCAGTCTCCTAGTTGTTTTTTTTTTTTTGGTTTTTCGAGACAGGGTTTTTCTTTCTCTGTGGCTTTGGAGCCTGTCCTGGAACTAGCTCTGTAGACCAGGCTGGTCTCGAACTCACAGAGATCCGCCTGCCTCTGCCTCCCGAGTGCTGGGATTAAAGGCGTGCGCCACCACCGCCTGGCTTCCTAGTTGGTTTTGGGAAAACTACATCATCTGGGCATAACAGGTGGGTCTTCAGCAGAAGTTAAGTCAGGACTATATGCACATGACAATTTCAATAAATAATAATATGGTACTTTGTTTACAAATGTGGTGTAACTGGAATGTAGTCACCAAAATTCATGCATTCAAAAGTTTCCCTGTGTTGGGGGTGGTGCACGGCTTTAATCCCAGCACTCGGGAAGCAGAGGCAGGTGATCTCTGAGTTTGAGGACAGCCTGGTCTACAAAGTGAGTTCCAGGACAATCAGAAAACAGAGAATCCTCCTCCCCCAGGTGTTGTAGAGGTGAGAAATGGGCCAAACAGGAGGTGTTTGGGTTTTAGCTCCTCCCCTAATTAATAGTAAAAAGATGCTTTGTTCTTTGCCTATGGCACTTGGGGTCAAACCCCTGGGCATTGGGCTTAGTAGGAAATGCTCTGTCCCTGAGCTATGACCCAGACCCTTTTTGCCCTACTAGAGGGCAACTGGTGCTATAAAAGGATGAGAAGAATATGATCTTTCCTATTTGTGTTTCTGTCTTGTCTTACCCTTCTGCCTCCCACCATTGCAGGGGTGGGGAGGTGGGGGATGACAAGACGCCTTCTACCTGATACCCCTGGCTCCATCTTGGTCTCCCCTGACTTCAGAATAGTGAGGAAATGCATTTATAGTTTTTATGAATCCCCAGGCTCCGTTATTCTCTACAGAAGAACAAAATGGACAAAGGCACACCGTAATCTTGGGAATTGATTTCTGAGTACCTGCAGAAATTCAGCGTTCTTTGCAGATCGCACCGAGCTATCGCTTTGTGGAATATCTGTGTGCCTCTTTCTTGCTTGAGTTTGGGATCTATACAAGGACCGTTGGCAACCAGTTATGGCAGATATATTCATAGGGCAGAAATAAGCAAATACTGCAGACAGGGCCTTCTCTTCTCAGAGAGCTGGCTCCTGGGTGGTCACCAATCTGATGTTATTCACAGGGAAACATACGACACGCTCGTATTCCTGCCACGATGGAAGAATCTGATGAAGAATCGGCGTATCAACTGGAATAGATTATTTAAAAGGACTGGATTCCTGGAAAGAACAATAAATAATGCTTCTCTCTTCTTTTTCTTCCTTTCTTTCCCTGAAATGAAGTGGAAGATAGAAAATCAATATCTCCACCTAATTACCAATAAACCCAGTTAGAAGCTGCAATTTAGAACCCCTCACCCCCACCTTTGCTACTATCTCTCCAATATGTTGGACATATGGAGAGTCCGAGTTTGCAAACTTGAACTTAGAAGGTGGAACTGGGCTAAATGGGCATCCTATTCCTTGTTGCTAAACAGAACAAGTCCATGTGATCGTTGACTGCAATGGACCATGACAGGTTCCGAGTCTCCTTCACACATGCATGCCTCTTTTTTTCTGCATGTTTGTTGTAGAAAACGTGTTTGTTCTGCAGTCAAGCTACTCTGAGTAGCAGGGGGACCAAAGCAGACCAAGATGCAGAGGTTGTTGCTTGCTTACTTTAGTCCTGCTTTGGGGGGGGGGCGGTGTCCTAGCTGAGCAATCTTCTGGCAGAGAAGATGATAAAGATGAGGAAGAAGGCCCTGTTCAGTCAGGCCTTGGGGGTGCACACCTTTAATTCTAACACTTGACAGGCAGAGAGGCAGGTAGATCTCTGAGTTCAAGGCCAGTCTGGTCTACAAGAGCTAGTTCCAGGACAGCCAGGACTACAGAGACCCTGTCTCAAAGATGGGGGGAGGCAAAGGAGGGAGAAGGGAGACATATGCCCTTTTCCTGGTATCTGTAATAGGCAAAAACTACTATTTTAGGGGCCAAGGAGGGAACTTCAATTGAGTGCACAATGAGTAACCCACAATAATCTCTTTCTAGTAGATAATCTTTGATCGGACCGGTGGTTTAGTTCCATTCTATTGCTGGGGGCAATGGTGAAAATGTTTGCATTTCTCTATGTAAGAAAGCAGCAGAGGTCCTGGGTCTGCTTTAGCTAAAGTGCCACCTTTAAGTTACACTATAAGCTACACTTGGCAGTTCAGGCTCCCTTTTTTACTTAAAAAAATCAATGAAGATCTGACTTGTACCTACTGATGCTAAACTATCAGGACCCTTCTGAGCATTTTCATCAGGCAATTAGTTAATTCATGGAATAATAGATAGGCATTTGGTTTGAATGACGTACTGTTCAGCCGAGTTGGCTAGCACTTAGAACTGACGTCAGTGTGTAGGGTTAACCCTGAGCCCTGCAGAGCCAGGCTGCCTCTCTCGTCAGAATGAATTTTTGTCTGCATCTCCGATTTCATCTGCAAAGGTTTAGAAGAATGCACAATCCATTCTGTGATTATAAGTATGATATATTACCCCTCTACTGGGTATTATGTGAGGGTTGAGATGAGTCAGGCATTTTTGTATTTCCTGATTTTCTGCAATGTGTATTCAGGCCAAGCTTTCGGATCTCTGTATAGGAATTGCCTCAAAAATATATTCTTTGATGAGTGACTCTTATCTAAGCAACGTCATTGTTCCAAAGGCTGACTGAAGGGGTCTCTGTGCAGCACCTAGATCCAGTCTAGGTTGCTGATGACTTGGCACCCACAGACGGTTTTCTCATCCACGGGAAATGAGGTGTCCCTTCTCAGAGAGCACTGCAGGGCCCACAGCTGGTACAAAGTGACACCATTGTTAGCAGACCCTGCAGGAGGCTGGGCACTGGGAGTCACAGGGAGTCACCACTGTGCTCCCTGCTCTGGGTCGGGGTGAGGGAACACTGGCACACCATTGTTGTCCTGCATATGCAGCTTTCAGAGGGACAGTACCAGGGCACCTCGGCTCTGGTGTGAACTGCCTGTCCTGTTACAGACGCCAGCGCACGAATCGCTTAGGGAAATTCAACACATTTTGCATTATTTATTTGATGGATTTCATTTCAGAGAATGTCTCATTTGCCCAAGTCGCCTTGAAAAAAATGTCATGCTGATGATAATTTTGGCAGGGATTGTGGTTAATATTATTTTGCTGTGATAGTCGTGGTATAGAAGGTACTAGAGCATGTTTGTTCCTGGTGATAATAGCCTCTGGTTTCTCTAACGTGTGTGTTGTTTCTCCACCATTGTCTTCTAAACAATTGGCAGATGCCTCCACACGTGTGAAGGGTGGCTCTTCCCACCCAGGCCTTTAGGAACCTTTTCTTTTAACCTTCATTTTCCTTGGCCCTCTGTCTTCTCCACTTTAAAAAAAATAGTATATAAGAAAGGCTCTGGTTAGATGTCTGGGGAAAAAAAAAAAACGTATGTAGGAAAGGTTCTGGCTAGATGTGTAACCTGACTAGCAGGTCTCAGTCTTTTTCATTGGTACTCAACAATACTACAAAGTGGAGATCTTATAAAGATTTATTTTTCTTCCTGCTTCTGGCCCAAGGTAGTTGAGGGGCCACATCTGGTGAGGGCCTCGTTGCTGGCGCGATCCTTCAGTCAGCGTCTTATGTGGTGTGTTAGTCAGATGTTTCCATTGCAGGGACCCAAAAAATGAGAAAACATCTTAAGGGAAGAGGGATTTGTTTTGCCAGTGCCTGGAGGCTTCCTTCATCACGGTGGGAATCATGGGCTCCAAGGCTTTACTTCATCACTGTGGGGGTCATGGGTCCAGAGGTTTTACTCCATCACTGTGGGGGTCATGGGCTCAGAGGTTTTACTCCATCACTGTGGGGGTCATGAGTCCAGAGGTTTTACTCCATCACCGTGGGGTCATGGACTCAGAGGTTTTACTTCATCACTGTGGGGGTCATGGGCTCAGAGGTTTTACTTCATCACTGTGGGGGTCATGGCCTCAGAGGCTTTACTCCATCACTGTGGGGATCATGGTCTCAGAGGTTTTACTCCATCACTGTGGGGGTCACGGTCTCAGAGGTTTTACTCCATGGTTGCAGGGAGTCATGCAGAGCACAGCAGCTCATATGGTAAAGACAGGGAAAGAGAATATGGGGCTCCTAGCCTCTCTTACCCCAACTTCATTCCACACACGTGCCCAGCCAATGAAACAGTATAACCCACATTCAAGGAAGGTTTTTCCCCTTAATTTCTCTCTAGAAAAGCTCCCCTGGCACACCACAGGTGAGCTTTTCGAATCTGTAAGTACTTCTCAACCCAGGTGGAGTTGGGTGTTAAGATTAACCATCTCACTGGGCATGGTGGTGCACACCTTTGATCTCAGCACTTAGGAGGCAGAGGGAGAAGGGTCTCTATGAATTCGAGACCAGTCTAATCTACATAGTAAGTTCCAGGTCAGTCAAGGTTATATAGTGAGACCCCATTTCAAAACAAACAGTGCCAAGCTGGCTCGAAGAGCAGACACGGAAGCCCATTAACCCTGTCTCCTGTCAGTCACGGGAATGGTCTATCCCACTCAGGAAGATTCTGAAGCTCTTGAACGTTCTGCTGGGCCTCTGCTCTTAGCGTCTTGCAGTGGGGATTAAATTTCAGCATGAGTTTAGTGCTAACAAACCATATTCCAACCTGCTGAAGAGCCGTGTTTTGAGATTACATTCGTTGATCAAACTGATAGTGCGTCTTTATGTTCTCCATGCTTATTAAATGGTTGTTATTATTGAAAACAGATTCTGAGCAGTTTTCTAAACATTTGAGACTTCTTTATTTCATGGACTCGCATTTTGAATTCTCCTTTGTCATTATTTAATAAATATTATGTGGATACCGACCACGCGCCTGGAATTGTGCTGAATCTTGGAATATGATGTCTCCTTACTGGTGACCAGGAGACTTGGGTTAGGTTCATGCCTGAGAGTAGTTCACAGTTTAAATGTGCAGAGAGACCCACAGATAGGGGCTGCGATGCCAGACAATAAATATGATCAAATGACAGAGGAGACATTGTAGGTGGCCTGCAGTTGAGGTGTGGTTACATCTCTCTCCTCAAAAATCTTCTCTGTTCATACAAAAGACAGCAGAGAGCTAAGTTAGTTTAAAATTGGATATATTTCTATGTGCATATTATAAATAAGGCAGGCATGTTTGTGCTACGCTTGAAGTATGCTGGGGGCATCCGTGTGATGACTCAACAGAGAAGTGTGCTGTGACCAAGCCTGCGACAAGCTGTGCTCAGTCCATGAGACCCCCAGGGAGAAGAAGAGAACAGACTACTGAAAGTTGCCTGCCAACCTCCACACATAATATAGCGTGTATGTACACTGCAGAATGTCTTTTAGGGAACATGTTAGAAAGCCATATTATAGGAAAGAGGAATTTGGTATGATAAGCAAAATTAGCAAAATATTTAAACATGGAGAGAGAAGTTGACTTTTAGAGTTGGGCTGTTGTCTTAGGGTTTCTATTGCTGTGAAGAGACACCATGACCATGGCAACTCTTATCAAGAACAAAGCATTTAATTGCAGTGGCTTGCATTTTCAGAGATGTAGTCCATTATCGGAGTGTGACATGGCATGCAGGCAGACGTGGTGCTGGAGAAGGAGCTGAGAGTCCTACTTCTTGACTCCCAGGTCATAGGAAGTGGTTTGAGACACTGGGCATGCCTGGAGCATACACACACTTCCTCCAGCAAAACCACACCTTCTAATAATGTCACTCCTTATGAGCTTATGGGGGCCAATTACATTCAAACTACTACAGCTATAATTCATCTAATCCTTCCTAATATCTTTGACTTTTTCTGTGTTAATGAGAATTTCTCTTATTTTTTAAAAATAAGTTTTTAAAGATTTATTTATTATATATACAATATTCTGCCTGCATGTATCCTTGTGGGCCAGAAGAGGGCACCAGATCTCATTACAGACAGTTGTGAGCCACCAAGTGGTTGTTGGGAATTGAACTCAGGACCTCTGGAAGAGCAGCCAGTGCTCTTATCCTCTGAGCCATCTCTCCAGCCCCGAATTTCTCTTGTTTTGAAGTCAAAGCTCTTCTCTGCAGTGGAACCCTCTAAACATTCCATTCTAGAGAATAAGGAGTGTCTTTTCCATTTCTCCAAACCCTGTAGTTACGTCAGACACAGTGATGACTTCTAACACTGACTTGGCAGGAAGCAGCGATCTGCATCTCAGGAAGGACCATGCAGAGCTGGAATGACAGGTGCCAGTGATATGCATGATCTCAGTTATTGGGATCCTAGAGAGGCAACAATAGCACCACCTCCTCCTTTTTTCTTTCTTTCTTTTCTGAGAGAGTCTTCCTATTAGCCCTGGCTGTCCTGGAGCCTATGTAGACCAGGTTGGCCCAGAATTCACAGAGATCCTCCTGCCTCTGCCTTCTGAGTGCAGAGTTGAAGGTATGGACCACCAAAGCACCTTCTTTATGATATGTGTCTTGTCTTGAACATTGTCTAGGGTCTCTTAAAAACACATCAAAAAACAAAACAAAACAAAAAACAAACCACAAACCTTTTCAGAGACCAGTGGAAATAGTGACTCAAACTGATTTCAAAGCAGATGGGTGGAGTGCTAGAACCAAACACTTACAAATGTTAAACACTTTGCTCTCCCAGTGAACTAGCCCCTCAGCTCCGTTTTAAGCTTGTGGGAGCACAGGATAGTCATGATCTAAAACAAATGTTAAAGAAAGCAACTCTTTCAGTCTAGAAAGAGAGCCTGGCCTGAACTCAGTCCTCGTTTTTGCAGGTTCGGTTCAGATGTGTGTGTGGTGTCTGTATTAGTAAGGATCTTCAATACTGTGACCAGTGTCTGACTGAAACAACTTGAGGAGGGATTGCTCATTCGGATTCATGGTTTTAGTAGTTTCAGCCCAGGGTCCTTGACGTCAGAGACTCTGGAGAGGTGAAATATAATCTCGACAGAAGCAGGTAGCAGAGGCTACCCAACTATGGTGGCCAGGAAGCAGACACACACATACACATACACTCAGAGAGAGACAGAGACAGAGAGACAGACAGACAGACACATACACATACACACACACAGACTCAGAGAGAGACAGAGACAGAGAGACAAACAGACAGACAGACACACACACACACACATACACACTACACTTTGCAAGTCACTTAAGTTGACAAATCAAAATTAACAGGACCTGGCTATTGCTCATGGTCTTCTCCCTGTCACACTAGAACCCGAGTGGATTCTAAGTCAAGGACACTTTGCACTGATGGTCACATATTGTTGCCTACAAAGAAAGGGGGGATAATAACAGTGACATTTTTTAAAGTGGCCATTGTTTGCATTGCCTCTATTGTGAGGTCAACATTCCACTCGGTGTATAAAGTACAGCACTTTCCCTTTGTAGATTGCTCACCTATTCCACGTTAGAGAGGCTCAATCATAAAACCTTACTATTTCAAGAAGAATGCTTCGGGGTCTAGTCCAGTGGTGAATGTAAAAATTCCATCACTCCGAACCATGGGAGCAAAGAGGAAGAAACGGGATCCCAGGTTTAAAACTGTTTTCTCCACAGTGACATTCTGTGTATCTTCATTTTCGGGGTAATACCAGGATACCAAAGGCAAAAAAAAGTATACACCTGTCAGCTTGTGTTTGCTGGATGCAAAGAAAGCCCAAACTGCCAAATAATATGTCTGTCATGGTGGTCTCTAGTTACTTCTTATTTGAAAGTCAGGCAATATTGCTTTCAAAGCACAAGGGCACTTACAGGAGTGGGTGTCATACATGTCCACATGGGTCTATTGTTTAGAGAGAAAAAGGACTGAAGACAAACACCTTCTCCACTCATTCCACCAGCGACATGGCATACAAATAAACAGGCACAACGGGAGTCATTCCTGCCGACTGCATTTGTTGACTTAGCCGGCCTCCACCACGTTTGTTTATCGACAGCTCAGTCCTTGTCTTTGGAGATTAAAATTGAGCCATGTTTTGATGGCCTCAGTTCTGACTTTCCCCAACCTGAGAGCCCCTGGGTGACGTGGGATGGGCATGCTTCCCAGTCCAGAGCAATTTGTCAGCTCTCCTAAGACTACAGTTTCTACTAGGGTCACCGACTTTCCCTTTCACCTCTGTCGCCAGCGCTCAGGAGCCTGCCGCTCACAGGCGGTGTCTATGCCTGCCGCTCACAGGTTTTGTCTATGCCTGCTGCTCACAGGTGGTGTCTATGCCTGCCGCTCACAGGTGGTGTTGTCTATGCCTGCTGCTCACAGGTGGTGTCTATGCCTGCTGCTCACA
>JABTXL010000186.1:10059429-10087623 GCA_025134845.1 Neodon shergylaensis
TATGCCTGCTGCTCACAGGTGGTGTCTATGCCTGCTGCTCACAGGTGATGTCTATGCACATCGCCATTGGCCCCACTCAAACCCGTTCCTAACTCTGGTCTCTCCTACACGCCTTTCTGCTCAAAAAAATATCCATATATCCTTTGAGTTCTAAATAAGAAGCTCTTTGCTTATGAAGCTTCCCATACCTCGGTCACACTAGCTACCTACCTTTCAAGGGTGCCTTAGACCAGATGATACAAAACACCCCCCCCCAAAAAAAACCAAGCCAAATCAAAATACTTAAGGTTTTTCTTTGTGACAGAGTTTTACTATTTGTCCTGGCTGTCCTTGGAACTCACTCTGTAGACCAGGCTGGCCTTGAACTCACAGAGATCCTCCTGCCTCTGCCTCCCAAGTGCTGAGATTAAAGTAATGCAGCCCCGAGCCCCACTAAAATAGACTTTTTTTAAAAGATTAAATTAATCTTTTAATGTACACTTTAGAAAGTTTAGGTCTGTGAGATTGAAGGAGGACATGCTTGTTACCACCCACATTCTCCCAGACACATACCTGTGCACACAAAAATAGGAAGCCCCAAATTTTATGAGTGTTAGTAATGAAAAAAATCAAGAAGAAAGCAAAATCAAACCCCCAATACACAAGGATGGCGAAGGCTGTTCTAAAAACCGCAGATCACTTGGACTCACCACTGTGAGCCCGGCACTGTTCTACATGCTCTACAAGAATAAGGCATTTTGCCCTCTGACCACTCCATGGCTTGTTTTCCTGCACACTGAAGTAACTTGGCCGAGATCAGGAAGTTGGAGATGTGGGATCTAAAGCCCAGACCTTCAGTTTTAAAAGTTTCTGTGCTTAAACCCACTGTGTCTGGATTTCAATTCTTCAGCCTCAGCGAGGACAGAACTGAATCGGAAGAGAGCAGAGTTCAGATGCGGGTTCCTAGTGAAGGTGAGGACATCCCAACTCAATGGGAAAGAGCAGAATACTTAATACATGATGGTATATTGTTGTAGGTCTTCAAACCACATCAAGTTTAGATTCTTTTCTGAGATTAAACATAATTTATTTTTATGACAGACCAGTCTAAAAACATTTCTTTTTAAATTCAAGAGGAGCACAGATGTCATAAAGAAAAAAGCAGGCATGGGTGACAACTTGAAAATAAAATTAAAAATATTAAATTAGACTAAAAAAATTTGTATTGTATATAGGAGAAGGGGGAATTCTACAAAGAGGCAAGACAAATTTAAAAAAAATCTAACAGGAACATGAGCCAAGTTTATCAGGAGAACATTCAGATAAGATTCCTAAATGTCCATAAACAAAATAAGCTATTCAATTTTTCAAGTTACTGAGGAAAACTAACTACATTGTACAAATTTTCAGCCACGAAGTGAGCAAAACTATTTAAATGGTGATTTAGCCCTAGGGGAGTCCCAGGGTTTCACTGTCTAGAGAAGCGGGCCGTTTAGCACCTGGGTCCTCACACTCGGCCGGCCGGTGTGGGAATCAGTAGGAGCCTTTGCGAGGAAAACTGATGTTGTCTACGGAAATATGTGTGCCCTCCCATGATGCCAGCGATGGGCCTTCCACTTCCTGGGACCATGCCTGTGGTATTTGCTCCTGAAATGAGGCCACTCGTGGGTGGCTACAAGGCTGCGAAGACCTCCAAAGATGAGATCTCCCACTGGTCCCATGCTGGTGCCATTCTGCTTGGCACGACTCGGCCAGATAGATAAGAGGGGTGGGCTTTCTTTTTTATCATTTTCAATTTTTTTTTTCTATTTCTCCGAAGAACACAGTACTGTGTCTGAGAGGCTTTTAGCGGCATATCAAGGAACGCTTCTCCGAGCCCTTTCTAAAGAGAACAGTTTTGGAGGGAGAAGCGGGATTTTTTCCCCAGTTTTCGTTTATATTGTGAAATGTAAAATTGCAATTTTCAGCTATTTTAGTCTAAAAATTAAAATGTTTTTTTGAGTACTACAGCCAAAGTGTATTTGTCATCTGGTTTCTATGACACCTTGCAGCAGAACACATTTTGTCCTTTTCCTCCTATCCCCATTGGACCCAAATGTTCCCATCTCTCGAAGCCTGCCTCTCAGAGGATCCCCTGCCAGCAGAGCCTCAGAGTGAGTCCTCTGCCTGGCTCCACAGACAGGCTTTCCTCAGACCCATGGCTTCCACCCATTCCTTCAGCAGACCAGCATTAACCCAGCGCTGTGTTTACTTGTCCACCCGCCCTTGTAAGGGTAGAGATCGTGTTTCACGTCTTTAATCATCTATATCTCCGCCTGGCACAGAGTAGGTGCAGGAAAAATGAGCGCCGAGTGGCAGAGCGGATGCCTTTGAAGGAGGGACCCTTACCGTGTATGGTGTCGTTCATGCGCCTATTTTTGGAGCAGTCAAAAATATCACTGTCCCCGTCAGCAACCTTTAAAAAACCTGATGATTAAGGAAAGTATAAACACTTTTCTGCTGCATCTCAGCGGAAAAGAAAAATCGCCAGGACGGTTATATTTAAATTAGCCTTGAGAGGTTAAATATGCATATCAAGTGTTTACATTTGTAATAAAAATAGCTTTTCTCCCTGGTTCTGCGTTCCCTCTCCTGTCCACCAAACATGTCCGAGCAGCCAACAGATCTGAGCGTCGTCGGAGATGAGGAGGATACATCACATGGATTCCCAAGGCCTGCTTTCTTCGTTTCTTCAATGGAAACCTCTTAAAGCTATAAGAGGATCACACTACCATTATAAAATATGGAATATGTGGAGATTCATTAAAAACAAAATGAAAATCGCTGAGAAACCGGTAAAGAAAATATTTACTAATTGTTAAGTCTCAAACCCAAGACAAATGGCCGAGGCACCTATTTAACATATCAGAGGACCTGGCTGCCAGGTTTTCCCAGCATCCCTCAGTCCCTACCTGTTACAGGGCATAGCAGGCATACCCAGCCTCCACACTGAACTCTGTAGCCCAGGGGCTGGACTGCCTTCCCCCGGAGGCTCTTCTCCACATCAAGCTGTGTGGGCTGTCCTTTTATCTTCTTGGCCTCTTGGCCTCCTGGTCTCCTGGCTCTCGCCTCTTGCCTCTCCCCTTCTCCCTCTTCCTTCTGCTCATATGACCCAGCTCAGTCTGCTGGTCACGCCCACTCTGGATTCTCCCAGATGCCTCTGCTCTGGCTGAGCTCTCCCTTAACCTTCTCCTCCACCACACACACCTAGGAGTAATCATATCCTCTCTTTTTATGTCCTTTTTTATTCACACACACACACACACACACACACACACACACACGTCCTTTTTCTGTGCCCACACTCACCAAAAATTTTAATGGCACAAAGTCATATCAATCACGCTATTTTGCCACCTGATTTTTCCCATTTAAAATAAACCTTGCCATTTCCCATACGATTAAACAGAGCTTCACCAGGACTTTTCACGGCTTGTCTTCTCTGAGAGTCTCATAAATTGCTCAACGTCCCACTAGTAAATGTTTAAGTTACTTCCACTCCCTCTTCCCTGAAGATACACCCAGGGATCGCTCTCTTGGGTTCTGCACTTAACAGACATATTTTTTTCCCCTAGGGAAAAAATAATCTCGATGGAATTACTTGATCAAAAGGCACACATATATATTTTAAAGGTTTGAAAAATACGGCCAAATTCTCCAGGAAATATTCCCCAGTTGCATAACCCCTTAGCGCTAGCCAGCAATGCCAAGGCCCTCAGGCTGCAGAGCTGTCCCTGTCCACACTCCTCTGAGGACTGTGGGCTCCCATTCATGACCAATTGCAGTTCTTTCCTTCGGCGTGCGACCAAGTATTTCCTCATTAGTTGTTCTGAATGTTGGTGGTAGGGAGAAGGCTGTGAGCTAAGGAGTTTTTAATATATCTGATGGGTCATCTTGAAGATATTAGTGTTTGAGGTCCTGTTTAGAAAGGGACCTTTTACATCTAGAATTCTAGATGAATTTATTTATGTTTCCCCCTATATCATGTAATGTCCTGTGCTCTATCTCCTTTGTTGTTGTTGCTGTTGTTACCAGCTAGATCTTTGATCCACCTGCTACTTCCTTTGCTGGAAGAAATAGAATAGAACACTAACATATTTACGCCAAGTTCTGATAGATTATCATTCTTTTGTTTGTTTTGATTTTATTTTGTTTGTTTTGAGACAGGGCATCTGACTATCTTGGACTGCCTTAGAACTAGCTCTGTAGACCAGGCTGGCCTCAAACTCACGGAGATCTGTCTGCCTCTGCCTCCCCCGAGTGCTGAGATTAAAGGTGTGCGCCACCACCACCGGGTTATCATTCTTTTGTAAAATAACTTACCCTTTCCCCATTCAATTGAAACATGGCAGCGATATTAGGAAGGGGTTCATCTACTGGACAGAGGTGATTTCACTTAGATCTCAGTATTCACCATTCTGTGAAGCAGTTATTACTCCTAGCTTGTCCAGAAGGAAACTGAGAGGGCCGGGCTCTGGTGGCAGGTCCTGGTTGGAGAAGCCATTAGGGAATGCAGCACTTCGCTCTGAGAATCCAGTTCCCTACCTGCCCTGTGCAGCCTCTAGACGAACACTTCACTGTCCAGAGCTGAGCTTACACCTTCTCTCCCGCCCTGCAAAGAATATGCTTTCCTCTTTGTAAATTCCTGCCTGGCAGGAAGCTGGCATGCCTCCCTAGCTCACCTGCTACACCTGAAGTCAGTTTTCGGGATGAGAGCAAAAGAGAACCTATGTACATTTGTCTCAGATCAGTGTTTAGCTTGTAGAAGGATTTGTTCTTCCTTCCTTTATCGTTGGGTTCCATTTCACTTGACAAATAAGATAACAAGACTATGAACAATTACACGGCCCAAGAGTAAACACTGAAACAGGTCTGTGTCCCTCCAGTCCTTACTCGAAAGTGTTTGATTATGTGCAGAGATTCATGTATAGTTTAGGTTTCACATAAATAGAAACATGTTAGCATCTCTCGAGCACCTTGCCCTTCTTATTCCATAACAAGCTTAGCTAGTATGAATGCATACGGGTCCAGTTTGTCCTTTTGGTAACAGTGTAACCGTTCATCCCCTTGTAAGGTGTAATTTCTTTTAGGAGTCCTGTATGAACATTAATTTGTTCTTGGCATTTTTTTGCAGACAATGATTAAATGAGCAGCATCAGGTCCACCAGGTTAAGCACCACTAGAGTAGTAACCAGAAGGGAGAAAAGATTCCCAAGGAATGACAGGAGTGGAGTTGCTAGTTCAAAACATGTATGTGATACGCATTTTGATAATGCTGAAATTGGGCCATAGAGTTCTAAAATTAGATAATAGTTTGTAAACTACATAGCTGATTTTCAATAAGCAGTTTTGATAAATTGAATGACTTTTGAAGGGAGAGCAATTTAAGCATGCGTACACAAAACCAAAACCAGTAGGTATGGCGGGGGAGGCTTACAAAATTGATTTGGTCATTATTTAGGAGATGCTTGCATTTCAACAATAATAAGATGCAAAGTGGTACCCAACATCAAAGGCCACAGTGACCTGTCATTCACATCAGAGGAAAAGCACGGCAACATTAAGTGAGTAACTCTGTGGTTCAGGGAAAAATCTATTTCGCCTTTTTGTTCTTCGGTCTGCTAAATGGAAAAACAATCGTGCCTACTTCATTATGTTCTAATGAGATGCTGAAGAGGTAGGAAGCACATGGTGAGCGGGGAGCTCGGGGTGGACCACCAGGTCCAGGGCAGTTAGAGAGATAGTGAGGGAACGTGTTCCATGTTCGAGACTGAAACACAGTGCAGGAGGACTAGCGGGGTAGGATGCTGTGGGGCAGGATGCTGTCTGTCCTGCTCCTGTGACACAGTGGAGAGGCCTGGCCCTTTGTTTGCCAGGAAGCAGTTGTTCTTGGCGCCACTTCAGAGGTAGCACATGGCTTGGAGTAGGATGAGACTGATCTTGGCAACTGAACGGAACATTAGCGGGCAAGAAGGCCATTGATGAAAACATCCTAATACAAGAAAGGCGATTGTTCAGTGTTGAAGCCATTTTTTTTTAATTTTTGGATAAGTTGTTTTGTTCATTCATGGGACTAACAATGATTTTGGCAAATACTGTATAATGCTTTCAATCTCAGAAAGGCTTGGGATTTGCATAACTTTGCATACTGATGGGCAGTTTTGCTATTGTATGGAGCCATATTAGATCCACATGTATGCATTTATATGTACCATGTTTTGGTGGTCCGAAGAACTTATGTTTAGTAATGATAATAACGATTTTATGTATTGAAATTTTTGCAGTGCTTAAATTTTTTTGGCGAAATTTTCAGTTTCAAGGGACTGATTTTATTTTTTTCTATTGTGTATCTTAATCACTGCACTAAAAAAAATTTAAAACTTTAAACTTACTACACATCCAGTTAAAAGTCAGAAGTTTTGGAAAAAAACACAGCCAGGAAATACATATAAAATTAATCCCTACTGAAATATTAATTTAGTAATACACTGTAATACTATGAGCCATAAAAGAAATCATGTGACTTTTTGGAAGCATGACAATCAGTCTCTAAAAGATACAACGTTCCCAGGTCTGTTGTGGGGAGAGGACAACTGTTATTTTAGCCCGACCAAAAAAAAAATTCACAAATTTCTCAGAATTAAAAAAGATTAAATAATAAAAAAATAATTTCCCAAAACTTAAAATCGGTTAATAAATGCTAATTAAAATAAAAGCAAAACCTCAGGTTTTCTATCATCACGTCACAATCAACCTCCTAGATTTGTTCCCTGAGCAAACCCTGGGATTCCAGACGGTGGCGCTCTTCTCCCGGAGGAAAGCTGTCTATACTTGCTCTTTACCCACAAGTCAAGCTGCTAAACACCGAAACAAAATAATACGAATTTCCGTTTGTTGCTCTCTTTTCAGCTGCTGCTCTATAGATGTGCGATTACTTTAGGCTCCAGGGACCGGTCAGCAATGTGCCCAGGCCAAAGCAGTGTGATGTGGAAAAAATATAAAAACACGGTCGCTGCTCTTGAATCTGAACAAAGACCCAGAGATGCCTCCGAAGACGTAAAAACTTGCAGAAAAACAGCAAGACAAACAATTACTAAGGTGTTTAAAATAGAGACAGTTTTGATTCCACAGCGAAGAAGAGTTAAGGCTCAGGATAAGCACCCATCAGCTCCGTGGTTATCTTAAATAGCGCTACTGCTGCGGTTGCTGCTGGTCTCCAGTTAGTCTTTCCAGTGTGAAAGTCATAAGCAGAGAAAAGCAAATGCTTACATGTTTTTAGTCTCAGAAGTCACTCCTTAAAAGACAGAAATTTCCCTTTCCAATAAAACTTCCTTTTCTGTGGGGAATGGTGGTTCATGCCAGCAATCCCCGTGTTCAGGAGGCTGAGGAAAGGGAATTGTCCAAAGTTTGAGGCTAGCCTGGAAGACTACAGGGTGAGACTGTCTCAAAACTAAAACAACAAGTAAATAAACAGAATAAAGTTATTTTAAAAATAATCTTTGCCGGTGGTGGTGGCACACGCTATTAAATCCCAACACTTGGGAAGCAAGAGGCAGGCAGATCTCTGTGATTCCAAGGCCAGCCTGAACTACAAAGTGAGTTCCAGGACAGTCAGGACTACACAGAGAAACCCTCTCTTGAAACCATAATAATAATAATAATAATAATAATAATAATAATAATAAAAATAAAATGAAAATAACCTTTAACAAAATGAACTCAATGGATTTTTGTAGAATTTGTTTCATAAAGCTTTGTTGGGTATTTTTGTCTTACTAGTGTTTGCTTGTATATTATGGTTTCTGATTTTGTGTTTTTATAAGTTTTGTATATGTGCATATTTCTTGTGCTTTTTTTTCTTTTTTAAAATTTATCATTCTGGTTTCTTTTTCTATTTTGCCTGTTTATTTGTTTTCTAAGGGGAGAAAAAAAGAGGGAACATGAAGTTGGGTAGTGAGGAGGTGGGGAGGATCTGGGAAGAGTTGGGGAAGAGAAAACCATGATCAGAACATATTGTACAAAAAGAATTGTTTTTCAATATATGTATTTTATACATATACTAAAAAAATACCAATTCCCATAAAATCACCAAAAAATGAGTAATGATCAAATACCAGTACTGACTCTCCAATACCTGTGGATGCTTACGGGGAAGGTATTAACAGGTATTATTTAAATAAGATGAAAAGTTTCTTATACTAGATCTATAGCAGTTTCTGTGGATGTAAGGAGCTGCTTCTAACATGCATGTTTTCCCCCGGTCTTCCTTACACGGTCACAATATTGAGTGAATTGCTCACTGTATGGAAACTCCTCGATCCTCACAAAAGATCAGACCCTGTCACTCACCCTCAATCAGAAGGTCCAGATGATTTTTTGAACTATCGTTGTTTCTTAGTAGAGTAGACAACACTGTGAAGTCAGAGAGGAACCCAAAGATGGGGATTCCAGAATCATTTGCTCTGACCTTGAGCAAGGTGTTTTCCTTGACCCGGCTTTGCCTCATGGAAATGGAAGAGATAGATGGGAACACAGATGACCTCCAATGCATAACCAAATATAGAACTATAATTTTACACAAAAGAAATTAATAACGATATATATGTATTTACATATACAAAGCAATAGTTTGTGTATTTAACCTTGACTGACTGACAGGGGCAGTGTGGTTGCAGGATTCATTATCTTAGCAGCTCTGTAGCACGAATAATAAAAACCCAGGGACAGATATTGGGGTTCACTCTGAAGATCAGGAAAAAAAGCAGCTAGCCACTAGAGAGACCTTTGACCTCTACCAAATCTTCAGACAGAAAGGGCAAGATCCTGTCTCCATGAATCCTCAGACTCCACACTTCACCGAGTTCCTGTCTCTTCCCCTTTGTGCTCTTCTCTCTGCCCAGCCATATCACTCCTGTCTCCACCTCCCTAGTGCTGGGGTTAAAGGTGTGTGACTCCCAAACACTGGCATTAAAGGTGCGGGCCACCACCATCTGGATCTGTTTCTGGATCAGTCTTGTGTAGCCCAGGGTAGCCTTGAACTCACAGAGATCCATCTGCCTCTGTCTCCTGAATCCTGGGATTAAAGGTGTGAGCCACCAGTCCCTGACCTCTAGTGGCTTAACTCTGCACTCTGATCTTCAGGCAAGCTTTATTTATTAAAACACCAATAAAATATCCCTACACAGCGCAGTGACTTTATCAGGGATGCCATTGTTTATCTTTCCTCTCTGTCACCTTTACTAAGTGTCTTAGTTACTGTTCTATCGCTGTGACAAAACACCATGGCCAAGGCAGCTTACAAAAGCAAGCGTCTGATTTGGGGCAACCGTTCCAGAGGGTTAGAGTTCATGATAAGGGAGCAAAAGCAGCTGAGAGTTTGCATCTTAATCTAAAAGCAGGAGGCAGAGAGCACACTGGGAATTGTGCACATCTTTTGAAACCTCATAGCTCACATCCAGTGACATAGCTCCCTCAACAAGGCCACATCGCTTACTCTCTTAATCCTTCCCAAACACATGAGTCTATGGGGAACATTCTCTTTCAAACCACCACACCACTTGGATTTTGTCCTTAGTTTGTGTGACAGCTAGGCTTGTGGTTTATGATAACTGCTGCTGTCATAGATGCCACATATACACATAACCATATCAAGCATAACAAAAGGAGCCTTTGGTCTGTGGGTTCTCTTAATAGCAAGTAAGTTCTTTCTTTGTAGAGTCTATGCTCCAACCTGGCTGACACAAGTTCATCCCTGTTAGGCCATCAAAAGCCTCCCTCTGTGTTGGGTCTCAGGCCATCAAAAGCCTCCCTCTGTGTTGGGTCTCAGGCAGTCTGTATATAGGTCCCAGGTAGTCCATACACCTAGAAAAGGGCTCAGACTGGACTACAGGAGGATTTCTCGTGGTTAGGGAAAAGCCAGCTTTTTTTTGTTTTCATTTGTATTTCCTGGTGCAATTACAAAAGCTAAGGTGCCGGCTGCTGTTACAGAAACGATGAAAAGGCCAGCATCCTTTTACCCCAGCTGCTCACTGGTTGTACCTCTTGGGAGGATCCGAAGGTCATTCTGAACCATATTCTGCCAAAACAACAACAGCAAAACCCACCTGCTCGTCAGGATGCTACAGGACCCCTGTGAGAAAGATGTCGTATCATCTCAGAGTTCCAACCCCCGGAAAGGAACCGCCGAGCCTGCACTGCGCACAAGACTCAAAGGAAACCGATTTTAAAAGTTCAGAGAAAAAAATCCATCATCTAAGACATGCCAAAAATGTTTAATTATGCGATGTTCTCCAAGAGTATTCAAGCTTGAGTTTTGCAGAAAGTGTCAAATTGCTTCCCTAAGCAACCCTCGAGGTCACATGATTGGGGTGGGCTACCAGAGAACACATCTAGCAATATTGAGCTTAGTGGAAGAGCACACATGGTGTGAATTTTCCTGGGAAGACGGGGTCAGGTGTCTACTCAGCCCAGACAGGGCACCAACCTCAGACCAAAGTAACAAATCCCTCCGAATTCAGCTTGGCATGCCAACGACGTTATTGGGCTTTACTTGCAGAAGTACACGTGGTGGGGGAGGCGTCCTCACAGGAAACATGAGAGGCCTCAGCACAGCTGCGGCATCATAAAATCCCACCCCAGCATGGATGACAACCTCCTCACAGCTGTAGAGACAGAATCCTTCCTCCACTTAACCTACCTCAGTGGGGGTAGGCTTGCATGCACCCGGAGGGTGATGTGAAGGGTGGCTCTGATCTCAGTTAAGAGTGTCATGAACTCTCCCACTCGTGAAAGAATGTCACAAGATCCTATCTTATGAGGTCTTCTGTCAAGTGATCTCACTTGCTCTGATTCTGAGATGAGAATAGTTATCCCAGGCCCAAGGGCAATGTCAGCAATAGTGTACTAGGGGCTTGAAACAGAGGTCCACGGGAAAGAAGATGCTAAACATCACTCAAGTCTCGAAGTCTATGTGAAGTTCTCTGGAAGGCAGAGTATCGCCTGCATGGCGTGAGATGTGTACAAAGGGGGAAAACTCACTTGGTTTGAAGAGGAATGCCTCTTAGAAGGAGTTTTACTCAGTTAAAAGACCCACCCATGTCCAGTAAAGAATCCATAAAATGTTCACTGTGGTATCTTGTTTGTACAAATAAAGTTTGCCTAAAGATCAGAGGGTGGAGCTAGTCACTAGCTAACCATAGAGGTCTGGAGGTCTGTACAGAAAGACAAGAAGTGATTTGGCTGGGTGGAGAGAGGAAGTGATAAGGTGGGAGGAGACAGGAACTCGGTCTCTCTTTGGTTGGGAAGTTGTGTAGGTAAGGTGAGTGTGGTTTTGCTCCTTCGTCTCTCTGATTGCTCAGCATTTTCCCCAATATCTGACTCCGGGCTGCTATTTCTAAGACCAATTAGAACTCGTGCTACAGTTCACTTTAGAGGTGTATCTGAACTTCTCCCAGCAAATGCTAAGTAGTCTGATTTCTGTGGTGTGACACTGTTTTAAGGAACCCCAACAGAAAGGAGTATTCCACAACAACTACATCAGTGTCCTTCACGATTTTTAAATTGAGTGACAGCAGGATGAAGGCAAACAATCCATAGCCAAACAGCACCTCAGCAAAACCCAACTGACCTCGCTCTAATCCCGAAGCTGTCTGGGAACCAAGTATAATCTCTCCTAGATTTCAGGAGTAGATGTAAGAGCTCCGGAATCCTCAGGGAAAAGCTGCAGTGCCTCCTCATGACCCCAGTCAGTCACATGATGAAGAAGAGGCAAATGAATCCAGATTAAATGTGTTTGAATTTTGAAGGACTTCATCCGAATAGCAGTGAGTGGAAGAAAGTACTTGCAAGTTACATATCTCCTAAGATATAGTATAATGTCATATAATAGCATAAGGATATAATAAAAATAAAATAGGCAAGAATTTTAATAAGCATTTCTCCAAAGAAGATAAAAGAATTGGCAATGAGGATCATCATTAGTCATTAGGGAAGACAGATCAGAAGTGCATTAAGACAGGAGTGGCGGCCTATGTTTGTAATCATAGGACTTGAAAGGCTAAGGCAGGGAGGGCTAAGGCTGAGATTGAGGCTACATAGTGAGTTTGACGTCAACCCAGCCTATGCAACAGGCTGAGACTCTATCTTAGAAATAAAACCAGAGAGCTGGATATGGTCGTGCACGCCTTTAATCCCAGCCTTCAGGAGGCAGATGCAGGTGGCTCTCTACCTTTGAGGCCAACCTTGTCTACACATCAAGTTCTAGGCCAGCCAAGGTTAGATTACATAGTGAGACCCCATCTCAAAAGAACAAAACAAACAAACAAACAAACAAAAGACCGTAGGGGATGGAGAGAAGGCTCAAGAGTTAAGAAGCAATGGCTGCTCTTCTAGAGGACCCAGGTGCAGTTCTCATAACATACATGACGGCTCATCTGTATGTCACTCTGGTTTTAGGGACTCTTACAACATCTTCTGGCCTCTGTGGGCACCAAGCACACACATGCCACAAATACATTTAGGCAAAACACCCATATACATTTTAAAAAAATCCCACCAACAAAAATGCCCTCCTCAAACTTAATAGAAATGTCATTCAAATCTATCAGTAAGTTTAAAATAAAATTTAAGAAAGTAACAGGAGCTGGCGAGGGGAAATCGGATCCCTCCAACATTGCTGGTGGGAGTATAAAATGTATAGCAACTTTAGAAAGGCTTGCAGCTGACCCAGCATGAGTTCCCCCGCGTGACTCCGCACTGCCCCGTGTCTATAAGAGATATGAAAACACAGGCCCTCACAATCATTTGAACATGAGTGTCTACAGCAGTGCTACTCACAATCCACGTGGAAACACGCTAAATGTCCATTCAAGGGGTACTGTTTGTCCATAAAAGAAAGGGAGCATCGACTCTTATATTGTGGATGAACCTTGAAACCACTGTAGTGGTTTCATGCTAAGTAGAAGAAGATAGTCAAAAGACCACAGACTATGTGGCACCATTTATACAATGCTCCAGAACAGGCCAGCTTGGAGAGACAGAAAGTTAGGCTGGTGATGACCGCTAGCATCTGAAGGAGAAGAAGGTGGGTAGAAATTGACTACTATCTGGGTCAATGTTTCCTTCTGGGATGATGAGAGGGTTTAAATTGGGCCGTAGAGATGATCACACAGCATCTCAATTGAGGCTGTACTAAGCACTACCCCTACTGGGTTCTGCTTCAAGCTTTCAAAGCTAGAGACGAAGCAGTGCTCAGAGCAAAGATTTACAGCCATAAATCGGGACTTGGCTATCTTCACTGTCTCTTCAGCTCCTGTCTTCCACAGTCTGATTCTCTGATGCACCTAGCCTCTGACTGCCCCTTGGTGAGCTTTAGATTTTGGGGCCCTTAGCTCTCAGTGACACTTTAGAACTCAGTCAACTTCTGAGCTTTGGGCATCGAAGGCCATTGTCAAGAGAGCAGGGTCATCAGGGGTTCACTGAGGAGCGTGTTGCCCAGAGTGGAGCTTGCTAAAGCTGCTAGCAATTGTTAGAGCTACTGTCATGACTGGAATAGGCTTTCTGATGCAGAAGTCGTGGCTTCACTAGTGCTGTGATTCTCCAGCTTTGAAGCTGGAAGGAGTTTCCAAACAGGCCATTATCATGAGAGTCTAGACCAGTGTGGCTCTCAACCTTCCTAATGCTGAGACCCTTCAATACATTTCCTCATGTTGTGGTGACCGCCCCCCCCCCCCGCCAACTAGAAAATTATTTTGTTGCTATTTCATAACTAATTTTGCTACTGTTATGAATCATAATGCAAATATCTGATATGTGAGCCCTGTGAGGGTCGCGAGCCGTAGGCTGAGAACCACTGGTCTAGTGGGTCTCCAAAGAAGGGTTTTTCAGCAAACATTTTCATTAGAGCAGCCACGCACAAGGCAAGGTCTGATAGCCGTCAGTTTAAGGCTCCAGTCAACCTGCCAGTCAACCTGCCCTCCATCGGTTTTGCTTCTGTGAAAGAGACATTGACATGGAAGTACGCTTGCATTAAAGGCTCTTTGTTAACCTTCTTAACAGAATTTAACAGTCTTAACCTCTCACCACCCTTCCCAGAGGATCCTCGCATCCTCCCAGCTGCATCCATCTGCATTAAGATGTCTAACGGCAATCAATAAGGGTAGCGTCAATAGGAGTCCCCCTGACTCAGCAAGTCGTCCCAGTTAAGATCAGAAGTTGGTGTTTTCCTACCTGGCTACAACAATTCTCTGCCAGGAGCTTTTCCTCACAAGTATGATGCCATTTAGCTTAACAAAAACACCTATATTTCTTATGTGGGTGTGCGGTGTTTGCTAGAGAGATGAGAATATTTACTTCTTCCCACTTCCATGGTTCATGGCTGATTCTATTACACAGAATTCAGTGTGGTTAACCCAGCAACCACCCACGCTAGGACTCAAAGAAAGGGATTTGTTTGGGCCTTTCCTAGACTTTAAGAAGAAGGTAGAATGTGGTGGTTAGGATTTGGAAAGGAGTGGACCTAATTAGCTGACGGTAAGGAACAGAGATGGTGTGCCCCCCTGGGGCTGTCTTCAGCAAGATGAACCAGATGGCTGTTGACTAGCTCGCCTGTAGCCTACACAGTGTGACCACAGTGAGCTCAGCAAGTGTCATCTGACAACCTCACACTACAGTCACCCCAGCAGTGGTTCCAGAGATTTATATTTCATGGAGAAATACAACTAAAAATAAAGGAAGAGCTGAGGGTGTAGCTCAGTGGAAGAGGGCCTGCACAAGGCTGCGGGGTAGCCCTCAGCACCACAGATAAACAAGTGACTGAAATAAAAGGAGAAAAATAGAAGGCTGAAAACTCTTAGAACAAACAGGTCTTTAAATGGAATAAATCCAAATATATGAAAAAGCCCATTCCATGCATGACTTTACAGCTCTCATTTTTTCTTGGCTAATGTTATGAAAATTAGATCCCTGATCTGTACCAGACACCCACTGATATTTGTGAATCATGGCTCTAGTTGAGCGTGGTAGCTTGTGTCCATAACCAAAACACATAGGAAGGGCAGAAGCAGACAGACAAACCAGCAAACAATCATACAGTCCAAAACAAATTAAAGAGAAAGAAAGAAAAACCACTGTTTCTAGTTTATAAAGTAGCGTAGCTATTCGATCTATAAATCCACTTTGGATATTTACGGAACTCTTGCCATATTGGTTAGGTGCTGTGATATTGCTTTGATAAACACTGTATGTCTTAGTTAGGGTTTGCATTGATGTGAAGAGACTCCATGACCATGGCAACTCTTATGAAGGGAAGCATTTAGTTGGCTGGTTTACAGTTTCAGAGATTTAGTCCTTTATCATCTTGGTGGGACATGGTGGCATGCCGGCAAGCATGGTGCTGGAGAAGGAGCTGAGAGTCGAAGAGGAGCTACATCTCCATCCTGTAGGCAACAGGAAGTGAGCTGAGACACACTGGGCATGGCTTGAGCATATATGAGACCTCAAAGCCCGCCTCCACACTTCCTCCAAAAAGACCATACCTAGTCCAACAAAGCTACACCTCCTAATAGTGCCACTCTCATTTCCCTCAGGCTTGGTGCCACGTGCTAGAAAATGCCCTTCTCGCCCTCGCGGCTCTCCACCAGGCTAAGATCGGCTTCCACTCGGTGAGTTCCTCTTTTAGAATAAATGGCCGGTAGGGTTAGGGGACCCCTTCACTTTTCAGGCTTTAGATGAAGTCTTGACACCCCCCCGAGCCTGACCCACACGGCTAATCCGGCTTTAGCTGAGATGAGACCTGGGTGTTTGGAGATGTCCACCACTCATTCCTCATGCACCCCCATTTTGATTCAAGAGTTGTCCCAGTAGACGCACTGTGAGAGACTTGAGTTCCAATAGGCATGGGCTTCTAGATGGGTTCCTGTGATTCAAAGCCGATTACTCAACCACCCTTCGGCAACCTTTTACAAAAATCCTTTTAAATAGGGGCTATCTAACCTCTAACGTAAAGCAAACAAGGCTCCAAAAGCCCACGGTTTCTGCCATGTGCTCCCGCCTTGCTTTCCCGCTCCCCTCCCTGCTTTTATGTCCCCGCTTCTCCCTAGCCTGTGGTTTCTAGATGTGTGCTCCCTCCACTTGCCACGTGCTCCTGTCCCCCTTCCCGGCTCCCCTTTCCCGGCACCCCCTTCCTGCTTCTCTAGCTGTTTGTCTCACTCTGAGATTCTCTAAACCAAAGCTGTTACCCCTGTCCTTCCACTCTCCTGGCTTCTGCCACCTAACTACGCCGCCAGGATTTTAAGTTGGTCAGCTGACACAGGTTTTCTAAAAGTGTCTGTCTGTTAGAATAATGTGGCCACAGTATGTCTGTGTAACTTTGTGGGTATGTTCTCAAAGTATGTAAATTTATGTTTCTGTGTGTATGTGTGCTCATTTTAAGATAACTCCAGACCAAAACAGCTCTGGAAAAATACAAACACATAGGTAACCACCATTTTGACCCCACCACCGTCTTGGGTAAGAGTAGCCATGTGTGCCAGTATTCTTTGACTTATTAAAATTTTCCTTTTAATCTTTTTACATTTACTAGCATTGGCAAACTGTAACTAATTGGATAAAATACACATCTAAATTTAGCTTATATGCTCAGTTTAAAATAACAGATAATGGTACCCTGACTCTCAAGTGCCTTTACAGATCTGAGAGTGTGGCATTTAACAAAAGATCTTCTAACACAGAGACATGTCAGCTCCTGCAGCATCCTATAACTCCTCCAAGAAGATACATGGTTACAGAAGACCTTCCACCTAGAGGCTTGCCTTTGGGTTTGGCAAAGCCACCCACACAGCAAAAAGTGGCCTTTTACCTCTTCAGCTTCCTGTATGCTACCCGGGGAGTTGATCTTCTCATCCTGCCGAGACAGAGAGATTAAATCTCCCCCCACCAACCCCACCCCATCCCCCCCCCCCACGAGAAAATCTTTGGGTCTCTTATACTCCGCAGCTAACTGCAAGCACTCCCTCTAGGCTGATGTTCTCCAAGGACTAAGGAAAAATTTGGGATTGCCTTCATAGCTAAAAAAGCTGTTTCGTTTTTGTTCATTCATTCCTCCCAGATCTGTCTAATGGCATTTGATGACTTAAGGTACTGGTAGCTCATTACTTTATTTGCTAAGTTTCCTGCTAAAATACAGAGAGGTGTGCCTCTTTAAAAGGCTTTATAGTCCAGGACTAACCAGTTCCCTTTAATTGTCTTGTAAAATGTTCATACCTTTTAACCTAAAGCAATAGCCTTTTGCTATGACACCAAGTTGTAAATCTGTTCCAGTTATCTTACAAATACCTACAGGTTCCTGGGGAAAAGTTCTACTGCTGTATCAAAAATCAGGTCTCGTAAAAAATATACTAACAATCTCCAGAGCCTGTTTTAACCCCAGCCAGCTTCAAGCATATTTTACAGGTCACTCCTGCTGCCTGGGCCAAGATCAACTTACAAGGTGTTCTCCAGACAATGCCAAACACCTCCACCAGTTCCTGGGACTTCACCATTGGTCCCAACTCTCCTGGATCAAGGACACCTGCCAACTAAAATCTGGTTGTATCTGCTATTGTGTCCCAATTATACACCTGAGCCTCACATGTACAACCAGGGCACTTCTCTGTCCCATTCTTTCTGACAGTTACTGACTTCCCATAGCTAACCCCATTTTATAGGGTCAATAATAACAATATTTTTTCTCCTAGCTACCTGCCTTCTCATCTCCCTCAAAAAGCAGCTGCCTAAGGTCTCCAGGATGACAGCAAACTGGATGCCGCTCCAGCCACACTTCTTGCTGAGCGTGAGCAACCAACTCCCAGCTCCTCCACCACGTTGTCCCATACCTGCAGGAAGTAGCCAGACTTGAGCCGACGCCCCTATATCCAAGGACTCTGGGATGTTTGGTCAAAAGTGAGACCCAGCCCCCTTCCCCTGGGAGTTGCCTTGGTCCGGACTCCACCTCCAGAAAAGCCCACCAAACGCTGACCCCTCCCCAGGGTGGATCAGGACCACTCCCACAGGCTGTAGGCTGCCACCCAGAGAAGGAACATGTAGTCTTTGGGTCTTGCGTGGTCCCCCCTCTGTCTCTCTTTCCCTCTCCATGCTCCCGGCCACCTGGGAGCGCTGTATTAAACGTGGGCATCTTTTACTTGGTCTAATTTGGCCTGACTGGAATTATTTGCATCGCCCGAGTGGCTGGTCTTAAGAATATTCCTAACACTGAGTAGTGTCTTTAAACTCTCAAAGCCTGGCCTCAGTGACACAGTTCCTTCAGTAAAGCCACCTCCTAAGCCTTCCCAAATAGGCTATCAACAAGGGACCAATTCTTCAGATGCCAGTGACTATGGGGGAATATCTCATTTAAGCCACACCTACCATGTGAGAATATAGAGGTAAACACAAGCTCTATTTAAAATATGTTAGCATAACCAGTTATCAAGAGCACCTTACTATAGTTGGACTTTCTTCGGACTGCCAACTCCCAAATAATGACATGGAGACTTTTTATTAATTATAAAAGCTTGGCCTTAGCTTAGGCTTATTCCCAACTAGCTCTTATAACTTAAATTAACCTGTTTATATTCATCTATGTTCTGCCTCGTGCTCATCTCCTCTCCTCAGTATTGTATGTCCTACTTCCTCCTCGTCTGACTGGTGAAACTTTCACCTCAGATTCTTTTCCAGAGTTCTTATCTGTCTGGAAGTCCCACCTATCCTCTCCTGCCTCATTATTGGCCGAGCAGCTTTTTAACAAACCAATCAGAAGGTGCCTTAGGTGGATGAGGTAAAACAGAGACACATCTTCACAGTGTGCAAAATAATTATGCCAAGGCCTCATCAGAAATGTCTTACATGGGTTCACTCTTCTTTCAAATAAATATTAAGCCCTGGAGAGATGGGTCAGCCGAGTTCATGCTGCTTTTGCTGAGGTCCTGAATTCAGTTTCTAGTGCCTGTGCCTGGGAACCTCACAGTTGTCTGTAACTCCAGTCCTAGGCATGTGTGACTCAGGCCTCTGAGAGCTCCTGTACTCACGCACACATTCCCCAATATATACATAATTTAAAATAAAATAAAAATATTTTTTAAAATATTTATTTATTTATTTATTTATTATGTATACAATATTCTGTCTGTGTGTATGTCTGCAGGCCAGAAGAGGGCACCAGACCTCATTCCAGATGGTTGTGAGCCACCATGTGGTTGCCGGAAATTGAACTCAGGACCTTTGGAAGAGCAGGCAATGCTCTTAATCACTGAGCCATCTCTCCAGCCCCAAATAAAAATATTTTTAAACTAAAAAAACCCTTTTGAAAAAGTCTGATTTTTGCAACTGTAACCAAACAAACATTTGGGTTTTTGTGAGTTTTGTTTTTTTAAGACACAAATATGACCCTGGATGAGTCAAAGGATGTGTGTGTATGTATTTGCACGTATAAATTTTTTAAATTTGAGCTGTTGGTTTTACACCCCTACTTGCTGAAGAATCAGGAAAGGTACGGGATGAGGAAGAGTGTGTCAGTCTCTTTGGAGTGAGGAATGTATGACAGAAAAGCCGGAACTCAGGTAACTGAACTGCCATCTTTATCCCATGCTCCTGGAAAGTCAAGACCGTGTACCTCTCTTGTCAGGGCTGCAAGTACACAAATTGATTGCCTAATTAGGGGAAGGCTGCAGAAAGGTGAGCAAGGTTTCGCTGTTCCTGCCCTGCTTGCTCAACAAGCTCGTTTAACAGGCTAAATGGGTGCGGAGCTGGGGAACTGGGGGCAGGAGACTGCTCCTTGCAAATTGTTACTGGACAGATGCCAAAAACAATTTTTAAAAAATTAAAATAAGGCAATAAAAACTGCTCAAGCATCCAACGCTTGTTAGAGCAAGACTGACGTGCTGGGGCCGAGAGTTTATGCCATAGTAAACCAATTACCATATACATAACTTCTCGTTATAGATAAGGGCCATTCATGAGACACGTAGGACCTGTCCATTCCCCCATCTGCAAATTCATGTAGGTAATAAATATATCAATATGGAAAGGAGATTGGATCTGGCCCTGCTGTTGTGGGAAACAACTGGGCCCTCACACATGAATCCCCCCAATACTTCTTCAGGCCTGGCAAACTCCAAGTAGCACCCATTTTCACTGGTGGGTTTTTGCCCCCGGCGGCACTCACGGAACAGCTGATGTCATGGCGTAACGCTGCCCGCCCTCTGCTAAGAGTCTTTGCTGTGGGCACACTTCACCCATGAGAACCTAGCTTTACCCTTGCCGGCGTCAGCCTCCAGCAGTGGCCTGTGTGAAAGTAACTCTTCCTTAAAACATGTAACATGCTTGCCTTTCACACAACGGTTTAGTCACAGAGTCTCTGTGGCAGCTTGGCCTTGGCCTTCTGGACAGGGGCGCACAGAGCTTGGGCCGCCTCTGCACTCTAAGGACGATGGGATCTGTTCTAAACGTGATTGTGGGCTTGCTGTGTAGCAAATCCTTTCATTGCTTTTGCCCAACAGCTTGATGGAAGCAAAGGCTCTGCCCAGCCCCCGCCCCATCTGAGGTCCTTGCGATGGGAATAGGGTGACCTTCGCTGGACTCACTGTGTGACCGGCACAGGCCAGCTAAGCCACTTACGGCGGACAATCTGGGCCAGTCTATTCCTTTCACCGGCTCTGTGGACAGAGGTCACTGCTCTTATTTCTTATTTGTAGTTGAGGAAATTGAAACAGAAAAATGAGGAAACCTGCCCAAACGTATGTTGCTTTTAAAGCAATAAAAGCTTTCTAGTCAGAATGAGTCAAGTCTGAACCGTGTTCCTCACTCCTACACTACCTCCACTAGACCAAGTCTTGTGAAGAATTTCACACAGGCATGCCCTCCTAGACAAAATCTTGTGGAGAATTTCACACAGGCATGCCCTCCTAGACAAAATCTTGTGGAGAATTTCACACAGGCATGCCCTCCTAGACAAAATCTTGTGGAGAATTTCACACAGGCATGCCCTACACTGCCTCCTAGACTAAGTCTTGTGAGAATTTCATGCAGGCATGCGTGCACAGACACACCTCGTTCCTCTCCAGCACTCAGGAGACTGGAGCACAAATTGCTGCCTGGGGAGGTCTCCACTGGGTCTCTCTGAAAGAAAAGATGCTGAAGACGGCTCCGGGCACCTCAACAGATGCTGGTGGTCCACACACACACACACACACACACTACACACACACATGCGCACACCACACCACACACACACACACACACACACACTGTGGTCTGACTGTTCCTTTAACCTAAGAACCAAACTCTGCCTCCACCAATCACCTGAGATCTTGCTGTGAACAGGAGGCCCTGCTCAAGTCATTGTCAGGTACAGAATACTCAGTGTGTCTTTGCTCAGGAAACAGAGCTGCATTCTGCCACATTCTAATTTTCTCTGTGGTTTGGTAGAAGGCTTTGTTTGGAGGCAAGTGCAGCACAGGGCTTGTGGGAAAGTGCCTTCAGCAGTCAGTTCCCCGGTCGTCTTTTCTTTCACCATGCAAGATGGACCTTCCTTCCCGAAACTCTCTAGGAAATAGGCTATGAGAGCTAGCTTAGATTTAGCGTGAAAACCATTTCCCCTTCCCGAATATAGGAAAAGTAGCTCCACAGAATATTTTGAGAACATACACTAAAAATTAATAAAAAACAAGCAGTGATTCTCAAGTGACAGCATTTCGGTGTGCCTTTCTCAAGTGGCAGCAGAGGTCTCTTCATAGCTGAATTCTGTGTTTATCGTTTGCCGTTCTCCTGCATGACCTTGGAGTTCCATCTGATGGCCAGGGTGATGGCCAGGGTGTTGTTTGCAAAGCAAGGTAACCTAACATCAAAAAACCAGTGTTCACTCGATTCTCTTCAGATGAGCGTTGCATAGCTTGTTCCCAGATCCCTGACCGGCAGCAGGAAGGGACGGAAGAAACACTACAGATGGTAGCCATGCACACGGCAAAGCTGGGATATCAGATGCAGAAGCTGCAGCACTCTGGAAGCTCAGTGCGTTTATTAGATACACAGTTGACCAGGGAGGCGGGGTATAGTACCTCAGCTGACAGGCTTCTCTCACTTCCACAGGAACAGTCTGTCTCTTGGCCTGTAAAAATCCAGAAAGGGAAACTATGTGGACTTTTTCCCCACACACAATATCAACATTTGCCCTCAGATCAGAGAAAGGCCTTGCGTCCCCCCCTTTCCCCAAGACTCACCCAAGGAGGGCTTTGCCACTCTCACGGACCTGAGACACTGGAATCCTTTTTTTTTTTTGTTCCTGTCCTGGAACTAGCTCTTGTAGACCAGGCTGGCCTCGAAATCACAGAGATCCACCTGCCTCTGCCTCCCGAGTGCTGGGATTAAAGGCGTGCGCCACCACTGCCCGGCTGACACTGGAATCTTTGACATGGCTGTGCTCATGTCAAACAATACATGTTCAACCAGGACTTCATTTGCTCCCTATACGCCTGTGCTTTAATAATGATGGACTGCAAAAATAAATTTTAAAGGTCCTTTTTGTGAAAATAGATTCTTATTTTATATTTTATTATATTGCTGTTTTGAGACAGGGTCTCATGGAACCCAGATTGGCTTTGAACTCCTGTCAGATAGTTGAGATTGGTCTTAAATATCTTCTCTTTCTGCCTCCCCCTCCTTGGGGCCAGGGTTTTCAAGGACACAGTTCAGGACTGCTTTGTTTAAATAATGGTTAATTAAACAATAATGCTTTGTTTGAATAATGGTTGATGTTACCAAAGGTGATCTTCATGGTGCAATCTGGTGTTGATTTAGTTGGTATTTGGAAGAGATATTTTATCCTGAAATTCTGCTGAGTTCCTAAACTTGGTGTGAAACCATCCACTTCTCCCAGAGGCAACCCTTAAATCTGAAGGATTTGTGGATCCTGGACTGGAGGCAAGGGCATTTAACAAAAACCTAACTGGGAGAAAAGGCAGTTTATAGCCTGGTCAGAGTGTGAGCTGGAACTTCTCATCCCTTACCTAAGACGAAGTGAAGGAGAATAAAATAGGTCACAGGAATTGTTGAATCAAGTACATTTCATCAGTAGCTTCCCAGTTATTCATCGTGTGTGTGTGTGTATCTGTGTGTGAATGAGAGTGTGTTCTGAGAGTGTGTGTTTATTTGTGAGGACGTATTGTTATATGTGACAGTGTGTGTGCGCTGTCATATGTGTGTGTGTGTGTGTTTTAAAATCCAAAGCAGAAGAGATGAGACAGAATAAATCGAAGCAGGGTAGATTGAAGTAGGGCAGGCAGAACCGGTCTCATGTACAGCCGTGGTTCTCAACTTTAGTATGAACCTGGGTTGTCTAGGAATCCAGCTGAGACACTGACTCTCCAGAGCTTACAAAAGCACTGAGCTCGACCAGAAGAGTCCTGTCTGAAGAATCTTACAGCTGGCTGGACAGAGAACCCCTGGACCCCATCTCTGCTCTGGATTTGCATATCGTTATACTCCCTTTGGGTTAAATAAGCTAGTTTCAGGAGAAAGTGAAGTGCAACAAAAGACACACATATATACACATGCACACACACACTCATGTACTCCCATACACACACACACATACTCATATACTCCCCCCCCACACACACACTCATATACTCCCATACACGCACACACACACACTTATATACTCCCATACATGCACACACATACTCATATACTTCCATACACACATACACACAATCATAGATGTGTACACATACATTCATTCACACACATATACATGTAGGAAGTCAGCATGGTATTTTCTGGACCGTGTAGAACTCTATAGACCCTACTGAGCATTGCCAAGGTCCTCTCCACTGAGACTTACACTGCCCTACGACTGGAGCAGCTGGCCTTCTCTTCATTTCTCCACACAGACCTCGGCCTTTACTAAACTCTCCTGCTGGGGCACACGCAGGTAGATTGTAAGTTCTGACCTGATATTTGGTTTTGAGATAAACATGGTATGACCAGAGATAGAGCCCTCCCTGCATCCTACTACTTAAACCGGCTTGTGTGACTGGAGGGATGGCTCAGCAGTTGAGAGCACAGACTGCTTTCCACATGACACCGCTGATAACATTCTCTAACTCCAGAGCCAAAGAGCTGCCATTCTCTTCCAGCCTGCACTCACGTACATACCTACACACTAAATTAAAAATTAAATAAATATATGAAAAAAAAGACACCCCACTACCTCGTGTCTACTCAACAACATCTAAAGGCTCATTCAATAATTGAGAGCTACTATGTGTCAAACATGGCTCTAGGCCCTTGGGATTTATGAATGAGCAAAGAGAAACCCTTCACTCGTGTAGCTGACATTCCAGCAGAGGGCCAGCACATGCTATCCGAGGTGAGGCGCTAAGTTGTGCGTGTGCTGTATTCTCACAGGAAATGACCAGGGCAGATGGTATTGAGGAAGAGAGGATTGGGCAAGGATCTAAGGAGAAGAATGGCCTGGGCAGAGGACAGTTGTGGGAAAGCATTCTGGTTCCACGGAGCAAGGAGTCCATAATGGACTTGTGTCTCCATTTTCAAGAACACGCAGGAAGCCAGGGCAGCTGGAAACAACAAAGCCAGAAAGATGCTAAAAGACAATAAATAAAGAGTAATCACAAGTGAGGGAAGAGTAACTCCGACTGCTGGGCTGTCACTGAGCAGGCGGCGGTGAGGACACAGCAAGACTAGGGAATGAGGAGGGTTGTTTCTGAAGCGTCAGCTAAGGGAAGGTGTGGGGCAGGCACATGGGGCTTCCGGTTCAAGAGAGCTATATAAGTTACGCTCATGTATGTCTTATCCAAAGACCGGGGACAACCTGAGATCACCAGAATGTTGATAAAGAAGAGATTCTAGCCTAATATGGTGGCACATCCTTGTAATTTTAACACCCAGGAGGCGGCGGCAGGAGGATGAGAAGTTCAAAGCCATCATCAGCTACATAGTGAGTTTGCGGCCAGCCTGGCTAGGCTACCTGAGAGCCTGTCTTTACAAAAACAAAACCAAACAAGCAAAGAAAGAGGGCAGGAGGAGGTTCTGGCTGAGCCTGCTCCATCCAACAAGGGGATGAGTTAGAAGAAGCAAAAAACAAGAGAGTGAGAAGTGACTGAAGAGATGGGGTGAAAACCGAGAGCGTGTGAGATTCTGGGACAGCACCGAATGTCACGTTAGAGTCAGGCTTGACTGTACTAGTCAACATTGGTGATCTTGACAAAAGCAGTTTGGCGGAGTGACTGGACTGGACCCTGGCTGAAGTGGGCTGTGTGAAGGAGAAGGAATTAAGGATGGATATTTTTCCTAGGTTTATTGCTGCAAATGGACAGGAAAGGAAGGAAGTGACATGGGAGCTGATAAAGGCTTAAGAGAAGGCATTCGCTTTGCTTGTCAAGTGGCACAAAGGGTCCTCTCCCTACCCTGATCTGTCGCGAGTAAGTGGGAGGGAGGAAAGAATCACAAACATACGTCTATGACCGATAACGCATCACTGCAAGGAGAGAATGTTTGTGTTCACTGTTTGGCCTTCCTCTCCTTTGCTGGAATCCATGTAAGCTCTATATGAGGCGTGATCTTTCTGTTTGGTTCACTTGTGCATCCCGAGTAGCCAGGCTGACATATGGTAGGCACGTAAATGCCGAGTAGTCACTTGTTCAAACGTCGTTGGAATGTGCCCCAAGTACTGAGGCTGGCTTTCCATAGAGAATAGGAAATTCATCTGCGGAGACAGAAGAGTACCTCTGTGGAGGGTGGTTTGGCTGGTGGGTGAATGGGGTTCTCTTCTGACTGCTTCAACTGTCTCAGTGAAGGAGGAAAACAAAACTATGTATGTGAGAGTTAGAGATGGATAAGAAGCTTGGGGTTCAAGAAGAGAGAAGAGGCTCAAGAGCGGTTTAAGAGAAGTGGAGAATGGCGTATGGACTCAAGTCTGTGGGCGATGGGGTACAGCTTGGGTTCTGGTCAGGTGCATACACAGCTTATCAGAATGCTGACGTTTTCCCAAGACGTATGGAGATGCGGTGCTGGGCGTTGCTAAGGAGTGGATCTGATCCAGGGCAGACATGCTAAAGAGGAACCTGATGAAACAGTTCCCTCGAGGTGTTTGCAGTGTTAAAGGAAGCTGTGGGGCTGGTGACGCCATCAGGGTTAAGAAGAGAACTCCGGGATTAAAGGGCAAGAGGCAAGGATGGTCATCAGGACCCTGAGACAGGAAAGCTATAGGAGATGGGGTGTCCACTCATGCCTGCAACTTTAAAGACAGCCACTGCCTACGAGTAGCCTGAGGGAGAAGACCACACCCACCTCCTCCTCCCACCCTCTGCTGCGTCCATTATTGGCTGAACACAGCTGGCGCTGACTAACTTTGGGAGCTTAAGGGAGGCATCTCCAAAGGCTCCAAGGGCCTGGAGCAGAGCAGAGAAGAAACTGGAGGGGAAAGGATATTTAAGTCGACTGGGGTGCTTGTGCCAAATCAGACTAGTGAAATTAAAGGGAGCAGGGGGCCCAGATGAGAACAGGCAGAAGTTTGAGGGGTCCTCAGAGTCAAGCTGGGCATGAGGGACATAGAGAATTCCAGAGACACGCTGCCTAATGAGAAACATATGATTGGTATTCAGGGAGCGTAGGAAGTAAGCCACACAGGTTGGGAGGGTGGCGTTCAGAAACAGAATGCATGACCTGAGCCTGGTTTGCAGGCTTGCAATCCCAGCTACTCATAAGATGGACGCAGAAGGACCACAACTTCAGAGTCACCCCGGGGCTCCAGAATGAGTTCAGGTGCATCTTGGGCAATTTAGCAAGAACTTATCTCAAAACTGAAAAAAGTCAAAGGAAGGTTGGGGACATAGCTCCGCGATGGAGTGTTTGTTAGCGTGTGCAAGGCTCAAGTTCAGCCAGGACTGTGAAGGGATAAAAGAAAAGAAGGTGACAGAATAGAAAGGGAAGGGAGGGGAGGGCGGAGAGGTGAGGATAGAAAGGGGACGGGAGGAAGGAATGCATGGTTGGAAGTAGTGAAACATGGCTGTGAACCCAGAGTCCAGGAGCCTGACACGGGATGATTAGCTTACCAGTATGAATCCAGCCGAGGCTACCTAGTGAGACTAGCTGTCAACAAGCAAACGAACAGACCCCCCCCCCACACACACACACTGCTACCAAACAAACAAAGGAATGTAAAGCATGAAGTTGAGAGGAAGGAGCTGCAGTTGCTGGTGCAGGTCTAGATACTGCAGCGTGGGTAGAGGGGACAATCATGAAAGACGGGAAGGGCCAGGACTAGCCTGGGAGCCCAGAAGGCCCCTTAGTGCCACGGGTCTCCGGTGTCTGCTAGCTGCCTCATCTGCCCCGGTTCCTGCCTCTGCTGGCCTATGGTGCTGCGGAGGGGCCCTGTGGCTGACGATCACAGACACTGAGATCTAGGAACTGCCCTGACAGTCTATGTTAGAATGTCACCACTAGGAGGAGCCTGGTTTCTTTCCTTGGCATCTGTAGCTATGACCAAGCTGATGGGCACACGAACGGGTATGATGTCCCCTGGCCTCCAGCTCCCCAAAACTCCAGAGTCAGACTGGGCTGCTAGGTGGACCCTATTGTGCTCGGAACCCCGGACGAGCTATGAAAATACTGCTGGGGGAAGGACTGAGAGGCTGGCCCAGTAAAGGGCAGTGTGTGCTGACCACAGTAATTCCGGTTGCATTGTGTGAATACAGAGGAGCCCTCATCCTACGGCAAGTTCTTCATAACCGAGACTCCCCCATAAAACCTGAAAAACACCTTTGGTTGCTAGGCGCACCTCCGGCACTCTGTTATACTTTCTGGAGAGGAGGAAAAAAATCATATGAGTTTTGTAGAAAACACCAGATAATGGGGCAGAAGTCACTTTCCAGACTACTGCAGCTTTTTAGTGCTAAACTCATGGTAACTTTTAAAAACACAGTGAGTGGTTGTGTGTGTGTGTTTGTGTGTGTGTGTGTTTTCAAGAGCGCGCAAATGTAAGTCAAAGGACAACTTGAGAAGTTGGTTCTTTTCTTCTTTCGTGTGGGTTCTTGGGATTGGTCTCAGGCTGTCGACTCAGTGGCAGGTGTCCCTTCTCGCTGAACTAACTTAGTGTCCCTAATGATACAAAAATTATATATAATA
>JABTXL010000186.1:10087633-10108362 GCA_025134845.1 Neodon shergylaensis
CCCTAATGATACAAAAATTATATATAATATATATTATATAATATATAAATAAAATATAAAGAATGTCATGATCTTGGGAACGATGGGAATGCCTGGAATAGGCCGATTCTACCCGATGTGATAAAATAATCTGGAGCCTGGTGCATCATGGAGAAAATACTGTTTGTAATTATGACTAACTATACAGTTCTTAGGAATATACTGCAAAAGGAAGGACCCATATAGTGAACCTTTATGAAAGGTATAAAACAAAAGCTATATAAATTAGGAGTCTTGCCGTGTCTTGGGTGGGAAGTTGATAATCGATGATACAAGTATCTATTCCTTGCAAATCAGGGCTAATGTCCTTCTATTCACACCTATGATGTATCAAGTTACAAAGACCCAAGGTCAGGGCTATTTCTTGTAGTGATGTATATACCAGTAAAAATTACCCAAATGTCTATGTCTGGAGACAGAGGAGAACTGAAAACTTATATTCTTGGCTTATTCATGCTAGATTCTTAGAATTGCTAGAACTGAATCTGAAGAACTGTTTCAGAGGGATTTCAATGCGGGGAAAAGACGATGAAGCCTTGCACATTGGTGTGAATTAGTGCAAGTCACTCAATCCTCACAGTGATTCCACGGAAAGTGGAATACTATTCATGTTGACAAAGGCAAAACCTTCCAAAGCCATCATGATAGCAAGGGACAGACCTGAGGTGGCCAGACAAGAAGATATGAATCCAAACAGGACTTCAGGGTCTGTGTGTGAATCCCAGCTCACAGCTCTGGTGTTCACTGTCAGTTCAGCGTTCAAAGACGACGTCAGCTCTGGGTGCAGCTCTGTAGAAGTCTTGGCAAATGATGCTAATTTTAGAAATGGCATAAGACAGAAGAATATTAGCCACTTCTTTTTAAAATTGCATTTAACTGCCCTCTCTCTCTCTCTCTCTCTCTCTCTCTCTCTCTCTCTCTCTCTCTCGTGTTGTGTGTGTTTGTGTGCCTGCCCACACTTGGGTGGAGGTCAGGGGATAACTCGCAGGGGTCATTTCTCCCTTACCACGTCCGTTCAGGGGATCAAACTCAGAGAGAGAAACCAGTGTGGGATTGCAGAGTTGAATTCTGTGTTGGCTTACTTCTCCTTGGGGAGGAACAAGGACTTCCTGTGACTTACTACCCTCCCACCCCCATCATTCAACAAAGTTCGTTGGCCGCCTCTCTGGTACTGAAATATAACAGGGACCCAAGTAGATGTGAACCCAGCCTTCCAGGGGGCTGTATTCCAACTGGAGACAGAAAGACCAGTCACAAGAGATGTGCTAATAAAAGTGCTTCCAGGGGAGTCAAAGGCGACTAGGGAGAAAGGGAAGCCAAGTCAGGGATGTAGGGAGTATGATGTGACTGGAATAGAGGAGTTGCTGTCTCCGGGATGGGCTCAGTGATGAGGTGACATCTGAGGAGATGCTGGAGGGCAGTGAGAACAACTGTCATGGACAGACCGTGTTAGTGACTACAGAGGACTCTGACCACAGCGGCAACAGTAAGTCAAAACCCTGAGGTCAGGGCACTTTGGCACAGCTAAGGAATGAGAAAGCCAGTTTCGGGTAAGAGAGTGCATGGTAAACTCTCTTGGTATCTGCACGGTATCAGAAGCCGCTGCAGGGTTCAGCCAGTGGGCAGTATGACTTACTAACTTACTGCTTGGAGTCAGTTCCTGGCCTGGTAATACCAGACTTTGGTAGATAGTGTGTGTTCACATACATCCCACACAGCACGCACTGACCCCACCTCCAAGCACTGCTTGAAAAGAGGATGTGGCCTGAGAGCTTTCAGAGATCTCTGAGGGGAACCCCAGGAGGCTCCTGAGAATGGTCCAAAAGTCCCATCCTAGGCACCACTTGGTTAGACTGTGTTGTGTACTCTCTGTGGTTGGCCATGACACTCTGTCATTTAGAGAAAGGACTTTGGAAAAACAGAACGATGTCTTTGATTTTGAACAGAATGAAGAAGGGTCATCAGATGGTATTCAGGATGACTCCCTGCCACATGCACTAAGTATGACCCCACCTTCACTAACACCTTCACCACACAAAATGACCAAAACACAAACAGCAACAACCAGGAAAACAAATAAAAACCAAACAGGATTTTATTTATCAAAATTTAAGGCTGCAACATCATCAGGACATTCTTGCTATACTACTTAAACTTTACCCACACCAGTCACGGGCTAAGAAATCAGGGATATGCTAGCCATCAGACAGGTGTGGACTCCATTAAAAAAAAAACTCTAAGGAAAAGATCCAGGCATAAGGACATTATTTGACCATCAAAGGCATTTTTGAAAGCTTTGAAAGGAGTGTAGATCTTTCCTTCATGCCTTTGCAACCTCTAAGAATTCCAGGAAAGGAAGTCAGGGTGTGAACTCAAGGAAGGGACCTGGGGGCAGGAACTGAATCAGAGACCATGGAGGAGTGCTGCTCATTGACTTTCTCCCCATGACTTGCTCAGTTTGCTTTCTTAGATTTCATAGGACCATCTGCATAGGGGATGGCAACACCCACAGTGGACATGGACTTTGATCATTAACAAAGAACATGTCCTATGCACTTTCCTACATGCAATCTAATGGAGGCATTTTCTCAGCAGAGGTTCCTCTTCCCAGAGAACTCTAGGACATCTAGTCACATCTCCTAGAGAGAAGAAACCACCATTTTAGGGAGCGTTCTCTCTCTCTGTCTCTCTCTGTCTCTCTCTCTCTCTCCCTCTCCCCCTCTCTCTCTTAGTCTCTGTCTGTTTTTTTTCCTTTGTGTGTCTCTGTCTGTCTCTGCCTCTCTCTCTGTCTCTCTCTCTCTCTCTCTGTGTCTCATCTCTCTCTCTCTTTCTCTTTCTACCCATATGCTAACTCTCCCCCATTCTACAGCTCAGAGATCATGCCTGGTGGGGATGGGGAAATGAGCTTTCCAGCTGCTTTGGGATGAGAGAGCGTGGTGTTCAGGAGTTGTTAATCCAGGACAGAGTCCTTCTATGAGGCAGGCTCTTAGGACTGGTTTAGGGGACTGTGGGAGAAGTCAAGCCAGCATGGCACCTGAGGCTCCGTCTATGTAGTCTGATAGTTTGGACGAACTGACCTTATCGGCCATTTGCATGTAGCCAGAACACTATTGTTGGAACAGTTTTCTAGTGTGTTCTTAGCCCAGGGGTTGGGGTCATTCATTTTTCTCCCCAGGCTTCGATGTAGTTTTTCATTGTGAGTTTAGTAACAGAGAGACCAGCTACAGGAAAAAGGATGTGGCCCAGAATGGGCTGACATTTCCAACAAAATCCCACATGGTAGCAGTTGAATGGAGTCCAGCCAGAGAGGGTAGTGTGGCCGTCAAAGAATGCTGCTTGTCTAGAGCTTAGGTGGTTGTTTCCTGGAGAGCAGTCTGTAGTCCTCCATTGGCTCACAGGAGCATCTTATTGGGACAAAGCTTGCTGGATTGATCCTGGTGTGGAGTCCACACCGACCCCCTTAACAGCCACAGGAATGGATACAATGACAGTGGGGCCTTTCTTATTGGCACTTAGAGAAGGTAGCTCCCTGATTGCTTTGACAAGAACTCCCCAGGAGAGAATGGGGGAGACTCTGTGTCCCTCATTTCTAGACCTCCTTGTTTAAGTTCTGAAAGGACTTTATGAGCTTGGCTAGAGGTGACATATGTTACCAGCTGGTGGGTTTCGAGATCATGTGACTCAAGTCCCTTGGAAGAAAAGGTCTGTCATGCATTATTTCAAAGGAGGACTATCCCAGTCGCCCTGGTACTCCTTCAGATGTCAGAGCTGAGGGCATGACTTTATCTAATGCACTAGAAGAGTCCCTTTCTCCCTGGCAAATGACCCTCATCTGACAGTCATTGAGAGGTTTAATCTTCGCTTTACTTAAGATCTCAGAAACACAAAAGATCAAATGCTTTCTCTCCCAATGACATCCCAGGGTGGACCACTCAAAGGGATTGCCTGGGCTCCCACGAAAACTCAGGCCTGTGGGTCTCAGGTCTACTGTGCAGTCGTCATGAGCTACAGTTCTCTCCCCTTCTGTTACCCTCCGTCTATTCACTGAAGTCCGGGTTTGATCTAAGATGACATGCCGCCAGGCCGTGTCATAGAGACTGCTCAGATGCTGGGAGGCCCATACATATTGATCAGGATTCCCAATGAATCCTCTTAATTCCTTTTTGATAGCTTTAGTCTCTACTAATAAGGGGAGGGTCTGGCCAGAGAGACTAAATCCCACAACTGAGAGGAGCAGACGCGGAGTCTCAGAGCCAAGCATTAGGTAGAGCTCAGAGAGTCCTGTGGAGGAGGGCAAGGGGATCCGAGGAGCCAGAGAGGTCAGGGGCACCAGGAGAACATGGCCCACAGAATCAACTGGCCAGGGCTCAGAGATCAGGGAACCTGGAGGTGTCTGACCTGGGTCCTCTGCATATATGTTATGGCTGAGTAGCTTGGCTTCCTGAGTGGGAGTGGCGGTGGGGGTGGGCACCGACTCTTTTGCCTACTTATGGGACTCCATTCCTTCTCCTGGGTTGCCTCATCCGCCGTGAAGTGATGGTATGTGTCTGGTTTTATAGTAGCATATTATACCATGTACGGTCGATGCCCCTGGAAGGCCTGCTCTTTTCTCAGGGGAGATGGAGGGAGGGAGGGTAGATCTGGGTGAGAGGAGAGGTGGAGGGAGAGACTTGGGGGAGGGAGGGAGGGAGGGAGGGAGGGAGGGAGAGGAAATTGTGGCTGGGATGTAATATATGAGAGAAGAATTTGAAAAGGTGAAATGAGGTGTGAGTGTTACCATGAAGAAATAACAGCAGAGTAGAAAAAAAAAGAGGAGGCTCTGGAGTCTCCCATGATCTCCTGCAAGGGAAGCATCTCAGGGCCCTCTGGAGGTGGTTGAGAAGCCTCAGAACCACCTGAGGTACTTCTGTTAAGGTGGACATGGTCCTGGAGAGTACGGGAACCAGGTCAAGATGTATGGGTTTTAGAGAAGCTAGGCTTACGAAAGTAGATTCAGTCAGTGTGGTTATAGGGTTAGATAGGAGGGCCCCTGACTGCAGAGGCAGGGGAGCCAAACCAAAGACAACCATCACAGTAGCAGGATCTAGCTAACAATTACAGACTAATTCTAGATGGTCTTGTTGCTGAAGAAAAATCGGACAAAGGGAACCTCAGACCATTCTCTCTGTTCTGTAGAACTGACCCAGTCGAAGGGTAGTATTGGGGCTTCCCTAGAGGCAGCCATTTTTCCTCATCACCCAAGAGATATCAGGATCATGCCTCCTGACAGGAAAAAAAATCAGGTTTTTGTGTTGTTTGAGTGCCTGGAGGTCTAAGTCTTCCCAAGGAGCGGCAGTTTCAGCAACACAACAGAAGATGGCAGATAGAGAAGCGCTACTGTGTTCTCAAGTCTGCACCCACCCACGGCTCAGCCCCTGCCATCTCTCACTTTCCTCCTGAAGTCTTTCCTCGGGCCATGTCACCCTTCGGTCCACTATAGCTCTGTGTGTATGAAGAAAATTTTGACGCAGTCGTTCTTCAACACACTTGCTTTGCCATTCTCGCAAGAAGAGGTTTACAAAAGGCCACAAACAGAATGCATGAGGGATGTTCAGAAGCCATCATATGACTGGGAGGAGGAAGGTGGCCATAGTCCGTAGTCCCAAGGACCGTTAGAAGAGGCCATGGGACATGCAGTGGATGTCTGCAAGGGCACTCCTGGACCCTCGCATGACAATATCCACTGACCTCCAGAGATCCCTGTCCATAGTGACTAGGCAAGGGGCTGCTAAGGGGGTGATGTCTGGGGTGGGAAGGAAGCATCAGAAAACGATTGGTAAATAGTCCCTCCCACCCTCCTTTGTGTATAGCTTTAAAATAGGAGGCCCGTGGAGAATCCTGTGAACTCACTAACGCTGAATGTCCTGCCTGCTAGACGAGTCAGCTGTGAAAGGACTGGGTCCTTTCTGCTCAGAGGGTCGCTTTACTCCTGATCTTCACACAGATGACAGACACAGGCCAGCCAACTGTGTGGCCAGATAAGTGTGCCTCGGGACCACAAAGGACTTCCCCACTACCCAATTTTAAAAGCCGCTGCTCCTAAACACAGCACAAGCAGCTAGTTTTTTTTAAAAACATTTATTTATTTATTTGTTATGTATACAATATTCTGTCTGTGTGTATGTCTGCAGGCCAGAAGAGGGCACCAGACCTCATTACAGATGGTTGTGAGCCACCATGTGGTTGCCGGGAATTGAACTCAGGACCTTTGGAAGAGCAATCAGTGCTCTTAACCACTGAGCCATCTCTCCAGCCCCAGCAGCTAGTTTTTTATGGCCTCAGTTGACCAACCCCATGGAAACACAGGAGGGGCAATTAAAGGGGTGCGGACAAGGGCAGAGGAGTGACCTTCCCCATGGACCTTTCCAGGCATGTAGTCTTGTAGGTACAGGAAAAAGGACAGTCAAGAGTAGCAAGTGAAGAATCCACCCTCCCCCACCCTTCCCTCTCAAGATGAGGATTGGTTACTCGGGGTCTAGTCTCAGTGTACTTTGGCTAGAAGTGATGATACAATGCCCTGGGTGGGCACTGAACGCATTCTGTTTAGCCATGTGAGATCAAGCGCACTGTTCTGTCGGAATCCAATAGCTTCCTCTCCCTACTCTCGGTGGAGGAGGGGGTGACTCGAGCTTCCAGAAGCTAGTTGTGGCTGGAGAGGGGCTCACCTGAAAGGCATCCTCAGAACACCAGGCGGGCACTTACTTTACTTCTGAGTCCTTTGAGGTTTTCAATCAGGCATCCCAACCTTGAGTAGAATTCTTCCCCAAGCCCCGATGAAAGCCCCTAAAAAGTGGGGCTTTGGTGATGATGGTGGTCCTCTAGGGGACTGGTGAGCTTGTCCATGGGACAGACAAAGAATCCATCATCGGGGAAAGACAGAAGATCCAGTCAAATGTGGAGAAAGTGAGAATAACCGCTCCATCGACATAGCAAACAGTTCCGTGTGGGATGGGAGTCCCTGAGGTGTGAGTCTCTGTCAGGTGTTTTACGGGGCCCTTGGGTCCTCCCCCTTTTCCTTTTTGGTCCTGTTTAGGTACCAGCTGATGTGCCTTCCCCGTCTCTCCTGAAATTGTCATCTGGGAACAAAAGTTGCAACTTAGGAGGCTGCTCTTGCTTTCCCAATCTACCTATAGCACTCTCTAACCGTTCCTCACTCAGGAGAGAACCCTGCTTCTAAGCCTCCCAGAAGAGCCAACCTTTCCGAAGATGGGGCAGCTTCTCTCGTGCCCACTGGCAAGGGCTAAGCTGTTCCAGAAGACCAAATTTAAGTCAAAAGTTCCCAGCTAGCACTTGGGAGCCTGGTCTATTCACAGACGTGTCCGCCTATGCTGCACAAGGCTTTAAGACGTACACTTTTGCTTTCTGGAGGCAGAGTCTCTAGCTGTGGTTGACCACATGCTCGCTGTGCAGTGGAGGATGGGATTGACCTCTGACCCTCCAGTTCCCGTGCACCACACTCTGGCTTTCCTCCTTTCTATCATTTTCACCTTCTGTTTCTCCTCCCCCCCCCAATGTACTTTCTTGTATGTTTTTGTTTTCGTCTTTAACTCACTGTGTATTTTTTAGGGGATAATAGACTAAGGTGGCCATTTAAATAGATAACCTTTGAGGTTATTTTTCTACCGAGTAGAAGACACTTTCATTTCTACCAAGAAAAGAAAGTTCATGTTAACAGAAGGACAGGTTATTCAATAGTAAACAGTATGTCCTGGTCTAATATTATGTCTTCTCTTTATTTTGAGTTTTGGGTATTTTTTTCCTTCTTTGGTAATAGACTCTGAGAGTCTATTGGGTTTTGTGTGTGTGTGTGTGTGTGTGTGTGTGTGGCTTCTATGTTTTGAACTGAGAGAGCTTTCCTTACTATATGACATGAGATGGAGATATACACTTTGTAGAAAAGTTTTGAAGAATGCTGGGTATATTGGCACATGCCTTTAGTTCCAGCACTCGGGAGGCAGAGGCAGGATCCATGATCTCTGAGTTCAAGGCCAGCCTGGTCTGCAGAGAAAATTCCAGGACAGCCAGGGCTCTCTCAGGAAATTCTCAGAGAAAGTCTGTTTCAGGAAAAAGAAGAAAGAAAAGGAAGAAGAGGAAGAAGGAGGAAAGCGAGGAAAAGGAGGAAAAGGAGGAGAAGAAGAAAGAAGAAAAGCCTGGAAGACATAAAATGGGATGCTGGCAGTTCCTGGGAGACCTGTCAGTGGATCACTACACAGCCTTGTGAGTTTATTTTAGGAAGACCTATGGTGTGGGTAAAACGACAGCCAGAGCTATCACAGTGTATCAACTGCAGCCATCAGGGTCTAGTCTTTTTTAACAAACAGATTTCTGCTCCTGAAGTTTGTCCAAGGCTGTCACAAACCACAGGCTAACACTGGGATCTCCAGCAAAGCCTTCCTTCCCCAGAGTCTCACGGAGAGAGATTGCATGCCAAGGACCTTAAACCATTGACACTTCCAAGAGGAGACACACTTGGGCACAGACTTTTGAGCTGACATTCCCTGGACATATTTCATGCTGTACCGGGAGAGAGTGAGTGTTCAGGACTGTTTTCAATCTAGAAGCAACAGCTTTATAGATGCCAAGTGCCAACCCAAGACTGAGCAGAACAGAAACCCCAAGGGCGGGATGACCCAAGGAGAAAAGCTTCCTCAAGCTGATGGGTTTTAACACTCCATTTCATGTCTATATAAGGAAGCCATAGCTCTTCCATCTCAGGCTGTCTTTATAACAGCACAGTAGAATCTGCTCAACAAAACAGAGTTAAACTTCCCTGGCACCTACGGAACACTGTGACCAAATCCCTCTCCTTTTGTCAAGTAATGCAATCATGTGTATTGGTTCATCGGAAAGTTCTTCTTTTCTGGATGATCTGAAAACTAAATTGTGTAACCCTGGCTGCCTTAGAAGACCATGCTGGAGAACGCTGTCATTTGACAGATGTGTCAAGGAGTGAACATCTGCAAAGGCCCCACTCCAAAACAAAAACAAAACAACAACAAACCCAAAACAACAAAAAACAAAACTGGCCTAGAACCAATCTTCTGGCCTGTAACCTGCACCCTAGTTCCAAAGGGCACCAATCTCGGATAGACTATAAAGTGTACTTCCTCATAGACCAGGAACCTCATTGAGAGGAAAATTGAAGTAGAAAGGTATAGACAGTACAGGGGAATGTATTCATTCCTTAGGTTGCCTTTCCTAGCTTGGAACTAGGAAACAATAAACCTTTGAAGGTGTGTTCTATTGCCCCGTAGCTAGTCAACACTGCACAGTTCTAGATTGCAAAGGAAGCCTTTATGATCACTTTACACAGAGACACACCTATGCAGGCAAACAGGCCAACCCTCCTGAGAATAGCTGCTTTATTAACAAGAATAATCTATGGGACTTTTATTGCAACCAAAAGGGAAGTCAAAAAAATTGACTTTAAAAGAGGTGAAGAAGACTATTTGGTGAACTTCCAGTGAACGAAGGTATTTCCCTTCTGTGTTATGGTATTCCCTAGATCCTAAATGCTGTTTTTGAGCCCCACTTTTAATTTGTTTTTGTCTTTAAGCTATTTTACGATCCTGTAAATTGTAGCAAACTGATAAGAAACAGAAACTTTTATTGTCTAGAGAAAAAGTGAATTCCGGTTGAGATACTAATAGGCTTGTCTTGCTTGAGAAGGGCAGTTTACACTGATTACTTCCATGTCTGGTCTTGAATTCTTTGAACCTCCCACCTAGGCTTTCTGTTCAAATACTGAATCCAGAGCCTTGCAAATATATATATTTTTTAATGCTTCAATTTCTTACTACATAGTCCAGGGCTGGGCTCAAACGCTCCGTGTAGTCTAGACTGCCCTCCTCCCACATTCTCTCGAGTGTACTTCCGTGCCTCACATTGTAAATCATTTTAAAACATCTTGTTCCTCAGTTATTAAACGAGCTAAAGTTGGGTATAGTGGCTCATGGCCCTAATCCCAGCACTCAGGAGGCTGACGTAAGAGGATTGCCCATAAGTCTGAGGTCAGCCTGGTCTACATAGTCAATTACAGGCCAGCTTGGGCTATGCAGGCTTTGTCTTAAATAAATAAATAAATGCAAGCTAGCTAATTAACACGATTTTAAGTCGTGTCTCAAGTACACAGGTTGCTCATTTGTGTTTTGTGTGTGTGCGTATGTGTACTATGATTTGTTTAAGGTTTTTATTTTGAGCTCTCTTTAGACATAAGGTAATGGTGATCTTGGTTTAGATTCCTCAAAGACTACCCCTCCCCCAGTATTTAACGAGTAACCTTTATCTTCTCCATAGGTTCTAGAGACCACTATTCTGGTCCCATTTGTGCTGCCCGTGGTGGCAATTATTTTTATGCCAATACTAATTTGGTTTTACTGCTGCAGCTTTAAGATGAATTGACAATCTGGTCATTTTGAGACTGCGTTAACTCTAGCAAAGCAGAGATCATAATTCAACTTGAATTAGTCTAAAATTCACAGTAACCAGAGGTTTCTTTTTTTAAAGGCTCAGTTATTTGGGCCTCATCTATCTCTCTGGACTAATTAGAGCAATTTCATGTCTCTAGTGTGCAAGCAAACAGGACCCAAGGTGTGTGTAGTTTTCACAAGGCCCCGTTTATTCTCCAGGGTTGGGGCAGACCAAGCCTAGCCCAACAAAGATGTTACAGGGGACAGAATGAGAGAACAGCACACACACACAGTAACAGTGGCAGGTGTCAGAGCCATCAAAAGGCTCATAGCAACAACAGTGAAAAGTTATTGTTACACTGTTTGCCCTTGTGACTTCTATCACTTAAGAAGTTTGTGGGGGTGTGGTGGTACACGCCTTTAAATCTCAACACTCAAGAGGCAGAGACAGCCAAATCTCTGTGAGTTCCAGGCCAGCACAGTCTACATAGTGAGTTCCAGGCCAGCCAGGACTCTTTGTAGAGAGATACACTATCTCAAAAAGACACACACACACACACACACACACACACACACATGACACAAAAGACATGTAACTTTAATGGTATCAGCTTGATGCCTAATGAAGCTAGGTTGGGGTTCCTAGCTTGGATACCTGTGTTCCCACTTCTCTCTAGAGATCTGTATGCGCCATTGTGGGCTGTTGTCATCAACAGGACAGGGAGAGACACAGTCAATCCCATATCCAGTAAAAGGGGGAAAAACAAAGCAAAAACCCCAGGCTATCCTTGCAGTAACTGTTCACACGAGGAATTTGTGTATCTGACCCTGGCCTTCTTGCCTGACTATCAAAATCTCCTTAAGGTAAGAAGAGCAAGTGATGGGAAAGCTCAAAGGCTAGATTTCTCCCAAGGTAAAATGTATGTGTGGACAGGATTTCTGATTTCAGGGTGGCTGCAATGTGAGCGGTTACTGCCACACAACAGAAGTTGGAAACACTGTGTCCAGTCTACTGATTCCAAAGAGTGGGGAAACATGCATGAGCCAGGCCAGATGATACCACTAAAAACAAAATAAAACAAACAACAACAACAAAAACCATTTTTTAAAGATAAGATCTTGCTGTATAGCCCAAGCTGGTCCATTTTCCATATTCTTGTCTCAGCCTCCCAAGTTGCTAGAGCATCTACCATCAGGCCCACCTAAAGTCTAGGTTCTTGAAGATAAGTTTCCATGATCTAGAACCATGGTGTGTGATCAAGCCCTTCTCCAGGAACTCACCAGCGTGCACATCATCTAGAACCACACTGTGTGATCAAACCCTTCTCCAGGAAGTCACCAGCACACACATGATCTAGAACCACACTGTGTGATCAAGCCCTCCTTCAGGAACTCACCAGCATGCACAGCACTGCTGACCTTTCATCACGCTGCCTGGAGAATCACACAAGACGCACAGGTACTTTTAATTCACATTTTTAATGTTTGAAAACTATGTTAACACTGCCTTTATAGAACATAGCTTCCCACACTTTCTTATTTATACCACACCCTGAAAAAACAAACAAACAAACCCAACTTCCCAAGATGGACAGTTGACAGCAAAGTTTTGTGACTTGTGGCTCACTTTGGATGCCCACCGGAAATCATTTACAAGATTTTACATTAATAAAACAGTGGTTTGCTACATGTACTGAGTCAGAGAGAGTCTAAGACACATTGGACTCTAGAGACTGTATTACGTACCAATGGTTAAGTTTCAAGTGATGGGTGGCGGGGGGGACAGACAAGACAGTCTATGTTGGCATCAACACTAAAAGGCAAACATGCAAGACCTTCAAAACCCTAAATAATAGGATGTTTTCCTTCAAATCTGTGCTCATAAGAATATTCAGCCCTCCCCTCAAGGATCCCAAAGTCTGGGAAAAGATAATTCCATTTTGGAAGAAGAAAAAACAAAAAACCCTCCCTAACTTCTGTTTTCTTAAATCCTATGCAGTAGCATCAATGTTAACCATGAAAGAACATTATGAAGAAACAACTTCTCATTTTGGGCAAGTCTGTTTCTATATGACAATGATTTTCTTCTAAGTTGTCCTTATTTGTATCATCTAAATAACAGATCTTAACAGCAGCATATGAAATCAAAGCAGTTATTTCTCAGCACTTCTTTTTCCAAACAATTAAGGTTTTAGGCTCCAGGTTTACACTGACAGAACTATGGGAGAGAAGGTAAAATTCTTCTAATTCCAAAACAAAACCACTAACATCTATGAGAATGTATATTTCTTATGTGCAGGGACTAGTGACCTCTATTTCCATGTGGATCAACAACTGCAAAAATATACAGCCTCCTATGTATTTACAACATATTTACATACAAAGGAAGGATTCCTAAAGTGAGCCTCAGCTGCATAGATTCTTCAAGCCTGTACAGATAGGCCCAGTGCTTTACAGTTCTTCCTCAGGGGACCCCTAAGAAAGACATCTGCATCCATGTCAATTTTGCATTATTCTTCAAGAACCCACCCCTTTAGGTTTAGCATTATTTTCAGTTATTACCCACAACCCCAAAGTTTTTGATTATTATCAGTAACCCACTGCATTTTAGAGAAGCATGTCCCATTGCAGGATTCTCAGATCTGCCCTCCTGAGAGGAAACCACTGATTAAATTGCGAGGTGGCAGTGTGACTTCTTTTTCTGAGTGCCCAGATGCTCCCCTGAACAGGCAATGCTATTCCTTGTTGTTGTTTCTTTTGATTTTTCGAGACAGGGTTTCTCTGTGTAGCTTTGGAACCTGTCCTGGAACTCGCTCTATAGGCCAGGCTCACAGAGATCCACCTGCCTCTGCCTCCCGAGTGCTCCACCACTGCCCAGCAATGCCATTCCTAAAGCCTATCCCCTTGATGGATGAACGGAGGCTTTGCCCTAAGGCATAGACCATGCATATGATACTAACCACCTCTGCCCTACTCTGATTAACAATGCCATCTCACACCATGCTCCAGAGACAGGCTGGCCTCTGCTCTTCCTGCACAGCCCCTGGCAGCTCCCACAGCAGTGCGGACCTTTCACTAGATTACTTATTGTACGGGTATTTTATATTTTTCCAATGCCAGGACTGAACTTCACCAGGGCCTTGCACCTAGCAGGCCGGCTCTCTAGCTAACCACGAACACAGTCCTCTTGGAGAACCAACTCCTAGAAACTCAGCGATACCCGTGGAGTTGCATTCTAATAAGGCATTTAAATTTACCTACATTTTGTAAAGTCTCAATTTGATGTCTTCACAACTGTAAGAAAATATGTTAGTGCCTTAGGCCATTTCCCCTAAAGTGCAGGCACCCTGAGTTTTACTCATGCCCTTTCACTGCACTTCCAGCAGGAGAAGACACAGGTGGGGGTCTCACACAAGATGTCTCCTTCATTTGCAGAGACACTGGCTGGGGTTCTTTCCTTCCCTTTCTGAGTCCTGGCTCTAATTCCTCACCCCGGGAACTATCTTCTGAGCTGTGATTGGCAGGAGATTGGCTCAAGAGTGGCTCCCAAACTTGATGCGGCTGACATCACCTGCAGTCTAGACCTGAGACTTGCAGAGAACAGGTTGTGTCGTCCACGGCATCTGGCAGCACTGAAGATTGGCATTCTGATGTGTCTGTAGATGCGGTCCATGCTGCTTGCCTGGGGGCCACAATTTGAGAAACACCAGCTTGGGGGCTTGAGCTGAACTCCAGAATTCTTGGCATAATTGTTGGAGGTATCCTCTGAAACACTGAGACATCTTACCGCAGACCTTGGTCATCTGCAACCCACCCCAATGGCGCTCTTACACTTCTCAATATGGTCCATAAACATACGAGAAAGAAAGTAGATGTTGACCCATTTTATGTCTGATTACCAAGCAGCGAAATCATGGTTGAGACAGAAGATATTAAAAGTGTCGTATGCTGCTCTCAAAGATGACTCTCCTGCAAGGAGAGCCATGGTGTTAGTGGCCAAGAAGGAGGCAAACTCTAGGAGGGAAAGGCCACAGAACCGGAAGCAGCCAGGCCAAGTTTGGTAGTTTCGGAGAAAACAAAAGGTGGGTAGCTAAGGAATCCCTCTTCCTCCTTTATCACTACCCTACCAGCCCGTTTCTGAACTTAGTTCCTCTAATGTTGCAGGAACCCCAAACTCGGTGTCCAGCACACACTGTGGCAGAGATGAAGTCTGGATTCCACAACAACAGGCCATGGCTTACACTTGGTGAGTGTGAATCCACATCCCCCCCCCCCCAGTTCTATCTGGGGATTTGTCTTCTGCAGTCCGGTTGCACTATTCCATTGCGCCCCAACTCTAGGTTTGGCAGTCTTTCCCCACTGCTCTGGGGCCAAATCATCACATACAACACAGTCACAGAAAACCCATTCCAGGTTACAACACTTTGGAGTTACATTCTCCCTGTGACCTGGGGGCTGCCTGTCCATGCCTAAAAGATGGGTTTTCTTTCTGCACATTCTGCTAACCCTACTTCTAACCAGCAACACTAAGCTAGGAATCAACAGTATTCTGTGTTATAACGGCCAGAGGACATTGTATGATACTGGCCCTGGCCAACAGTATGGAGATCCTATGTGCCAATGGAAAACACCACTTCCCACAGCTAAGGTCTACTACTCTCGGGTCTACGAAATTAGCAGGAAAATGTCTATTGCATTTGATTGTACTGTTGAATCCTACCTAACATCTGTGATATAGGTATGTTTTGGCTACCAGTTCATTATTCTGAACAAGAGTAAGAACAGTATACAGGAAATACCACAGAAACCACGGAATTAATCTGTGGTACCTGATGAATGACAGTAGGGTCTATTACAGTCCAACAAACTTGGGGCCATACATAAAGGAGTTTTAAAATAAAACACACATCACAGACATCAACAACAATGTGCTTCCTGCAAATAAATATACTGTAAATAATACAGTAATTTTACCAACACATGAAATCCAGAGATCCAAAAATCACAGCACATCCCAGAGTTAATGAGAGCGTTTGAATTCACTTCGTGAATGTAGAAAGGATGAAGGATGGATACAGAATAAGGAGGAAAACAAAGGGCTGGACCGCTTGCAAACTGAGTCGATACATTTTTAAACAGTGCCGGACAAGCTACAAATTTTCCATCATTCCCCTTGAAATGTGACATGGAGAGCATTTCCGCCAAGGGCAGAGGCGGCTGTGGGCGTTACCCTTTTCTGTCTAGGCCCCGGAGTTCAGTTGTCTGAGCTCAAGGCCGATAGGCTCTGAAGCCCTGTACCAAGGTGATGATGTGATACAGGAAAGTAGCTTTTCCTTCTTTCCCAGGAGGATGGTGGCAGGCCCTTGGACACCTACCTTATCTAAGGGACTTGATTGTACAAAGGGACATCTCTGTGAGACTCTCATGAGATTCCTGAAGAGCTTTGGGGACTTTAGTCAGCAGAAAGAGTCTACAGCTAAGCGGCTGGGTCCTCTGCCAAACTCTCTGTTAGATCCTACCTGTTTCTAGGTAAGAAATCTGTGCACAGTGCATTTCTGTATCTGAGAATTCAACCAGAATACATATGGCTGCAAACGAGCCCTGGGGGCACACTGTGCTCACAGCATGTGCACTTCCTACTGTAAATAAGCCATGACCATCCGCAGGTATGGCCAGCCACAGGTATGGCCAGCCGCAGGTATGGCCAGCCGCAGGTATGACCAGTCTCAGGTATGGCCAGCCGCAGGTATGGCCAGCCGCAGGTATGACCAGCCTCAGGTATGGCCAGCCGCAGGTATGGCCACCAGCAGGATACGCTGCTCTGGGCTCCCTAGCTGCCATGTCCAAAGCTCCTGTAGTTTTCAGTCTCCTTGTCATTTCTTTCTGGTCCCCTTGGGAGGTGCTAGGGAGAACATAGAAGACTCTGCCCTCCTGCGTGGGTCACATGGAACAGGCAGTAGAGGGATAACAGGAAGAAACACAGATGGGGAAGGGCCTCTTGTCTTCCCCAGCTCGGGCAAGAGGGGACACCGTGACTTCAGAAGTTTTCCACAAAGACTGTCTCAGAAGATTTACCTTCAAGATTGGATGGAGAGGTAACGGAGAATAGAAATGAGGCTTATTTAAGGTACAAAACTCTTGTATTTGTAATAACCTAGATTTATAGATATAAAACAAGTCTTTTAAAGACTCCCCTAAAGTAAAGTACCCAATATAAAAGAAGACGACCTAAGACAGGTCATCCTTAGGTACACATTATTCTCTGTTGCAAAAAGCTGGTGGACATGACTAAATGCTGCCGGGCTCATAAACCAACACATCACATATGCCCCCTGCCCCTTCAGTGATACGGGTGTAGACCGATGGCATGTGCACCAGGAGTGTTTCCTGAGGCGTTTGGGGTAGTTTCATTCATTACTGTGGGAGCCAGAGGACCCCAAGCAGGTGATTCAGCCTAGAGTTACCTGTGACACCAGATGCCAAGGGGGAAACAAAGCTTCCCTTGTGAGCGCTCCCAAATGCGCATTTCAATATATTTCCACAAGTGCCGTGCCCACCTCTGCCCAGCCACAGACACTCCCAGGGACTAGCTCCATGTGGGAGCAGGACGGAGTACCAGCAGGTCCAAGACAGCCCATGCTGGGTGACCAGAGCCGCCTCAAATACTGGGCATGCTCAGATGCAGCAATGGCAGGCAACCTGTCTCTCAAAGGATTACCCCTGTGTGCTATGTTAACCAAAATAGGCAAAGTATTTATGAAACCTTTTTTTTTTTCCTGAAACCCTTTTGTTCTGTAAAGCAAAATAAATATATACAATTTAAGATTATTTTCTTTTCTAAAAAGATACAGATAGCGTGAGCGGGGACGTCAGTAGGAAAACGATTTCAGAACCCGGTGTCTGACAAATAAATACACCCGATGATCGTGTTTTCAGAGTTCTAAGGGACTGAGAAGGAGCCACAACACGTAACGAGAGGGAAAGATGACTGCATGAAACCTGGGAGAGATAAAATCCACAATCCCAGGAGGACACGAGTCGTTCCAGAGCAGGTCTCTGTGTCGCAGCCCGGGTGTTGTCATGTGCATTTCCGTCTGTCTGTAAACTTGCAAAAGAAGTGGTGAAGTGTTGCTGATGGGTGACTGACTGGGCGGGCGGGCGGGGGCAGGTGCTGGCTTTCCTTTGCCGGTCTCAGTGGCCTTCGTCGTGGCTGGACGAGCAAGCCCAGTCATAGATGACCAGCGGGATGCTGATCAGGGAGAACAACACCCCCAGCGCCAGGAAAAGGGCCGCCTGCAGCAATGAAACATGCGTTATTTCAAATGTACCTGGAGGAAGAGTGGAATGCTCTGTCCTCTCCTCTGTGTCCCGTGGTGTTTGGAGTCCATTACAACCACGGCTGAACTTTTCAGACTCTTCTAAACTGGGTGAATGTGGTCCTGCCAGGATGGGCAAACAGAAAACGGCCCTGGTCCTCTGCATTTTACACTTTGGCTTCTGGGTCACCTTGGGTGTGTCCATGGCACAAATGACTGAGTCTCCCTTATGACTTCCTCTTTAAAAGGATTACAACCTAATGAACTGGGTGTGGGGATACACGCCTTTCGTTTCAGCACTTGGGAGGCAGAGGCAGGCAGATCTCTGCGGGTTCCAGGTTAGCCCGGTCTATATAGGAGTTCCAAGCCAGCCATGCTTACAGAGTGAGACCCTACTTAAAAAAAAATTACAACTAAAAAAAAAGTTTGGAAATAGATTGAGGCTATTACCTATCAACCAGCATTGCTACTGAGAAGCAAATGTTTCTATTTGTAAGCGTGTCCTACGTGTTCATTTGATCTCAGTGGATTGACAGCAAGGCAAAACTCAGTTGCTTGAAAGGTTAGTGAAGGGCACAAGTGGATCAGACAGTCCAGCACCTGGGACACATTAGCTTGGCCTTCATGACAAACTGTGCAGGGGTGGAGTGCTCTTGAGAGCCAGGGGCTGGCCTGAAAATGGGGAAACGGCTAAGGAAAGCGTGGTAAATGGTGCACTAGTGGGTCTAACACTCTGCTGTCCCTGCTCAAACAGAGTTCCTGTCTAGTGCCCTTTGAGAGACTCCAGTTTTATTGTGGGAGCAAGGACTGGAGAAGCCTAGGGAACTCGTGGGGACTCTGCTATTTATAGCTTTAGTATGAGTGGGTTTCACTGCCCTGTGAGGACTCCCTGAATAGGGCTAGAGGATCTGGGACTCATGGCTTTGAGGATAATTCTCTTGGGGAAGTAGAGTTCTACCAGCATTAATGACCCCAATCCAAAGTGCACGGTGAACGGACTCTTGCTTGCCACTCTCCCCTGTGTCCATAGATGAAGGTGACACATGTAACCGCAGTGCCTACACTACCGGGGAGGTGGCTGAGAGGTCTTCTCTGAGGCCAAGCAAAAAGATACCCCAGACAGGACTGAGTCTCTCCTGCTCCCCTCACTGTCCAAGCATGGCACTCTCAAGGTGCCCTTGAATGTCACTAGATCTACAAACAACCGTCCCGACATAGAAAGGCAGCTCCGAATCCACATCACCTGCCATCAGAAAAAAAACCTCCCTATGCTAACTCCCAATATTTGGTGTGTAACAGCATCACCTTGTCCTGAGCTGTGCAAGGGAGTCACGTGGTCATAAATCATCGGGGGACGGTAGAGAGCATCAAAGTCTTCTGAGTCCTCATTGACTTCCCATCTTGCTAAAGACAAGGCACTACTCTACAGAGCCACAGGGCTGGAAACATCCACTCTCCAGCCAGCCGTGCCCTGGGTGAGAACACAGGCAAGGCCCAGTCAGAGCCACACTGGAAAAGCAACCGTGAGGACGGAAAGGGCTCTGGCTCTCCTAAGGGGAAATCTAAAGGACCGACACACCCTTCACTGCAACTGAAAGTTCTGTTAGGAGACTGTTTACCGGCAAGTTTAGCTGGGAAACTAATCAGAAAAATTAGAGTGGCTGGCAGCAGACATACCCAAATTCTTTGAGTGCCTTTATCTCCATCCTGGTTTGTGATTCTTAGGTAGAGAGATGAAGGAAGAATGAAGATGAGCATATTGGCCGACGTCACTCCTGCAGATTAAGAGAGCAATTGTTGAGGGCCGCCATTTCCTAGTGTTAAGCATAATAGCTTCTGTATGCTGCAGGACAACTATAAAACCATACCTACAACTCCAAAAATATCCTTCATGGAGGGAATAAAGATCACCAACAAGTTGATGATCACCAAGAGTACGATGGTCACCCAGACGTGGCGGCACAAGTTGAACTTTGTCTTCTTGGCCAGTTCAAAGAGTGATGAGCGGACCTGCGGGGGGGGGGGGGGGGGGAAAAGGCCAAGGGCTCTAGGCGTTCGCTGACCCTCGATTCTCAACAGAAGAACTCAGACATTTACTAGTGCATGGCATTTGTCAAGACTTTTTCTCAATGCTCGGCAAACTTAGAGGTGGCGTAGCAGTTTGAAGCTATGGGGGCTTGGCTCCAACTCTCAGGATCCTTATACATGACACAGCAAGCTTCCCTTTGGGTGGGGTAATTTCCACTTGGGAGGTCTCTGTGGTCAGGTAAGACAGGGGTGCAACCGCTCTATCTATATTCTTCTACAAAGAGGACTGTGGGAGGTCAGAATGCAGAGTCAGCCTCTATAAGCTACACTAACGTCTGAATCCCACTTCCACTTGCTGCCTAAGAGGCAGAGACTTGGGCCGAGGTACAAGTCGATGACCAGAAAAGCCGCCTGTGTCAGACCTTCTCTGGAAACAGGATCCTGTGGTCAGAGTGAACGTCCCAAGGCCAGTGTTTCTCCTGTGACTGTGAGGTCCTTTACTTACTGTGAAAAACAACACCGGTACAGTGAGGATGACAGCCACAATGACAGCCAGCCGCACAGTCAAGATAAGAATGTCATCTCTGCTCTGGTACTTGTGAAGGAGATCTGACTGCACCTTTTCTGAAATGAAGGGGAGTCAGAGAGTTTTTTAAGGAGCATTGCAAACAAGACTCCATAAAGAGCAACGGAGGCAAGGTTCCGAAGTCCATTACAATAATCTGCAAACCCAAAGAGATGCTCGTGTGTGTGTGTGCTGTAATTGCACATGCACTGTTAGCTAAAAGGGATCTAAAGTCACCACTGCCCAGTGTGGAAAGCTTCCTCTCTCTCTCTCTCTCTCTCTCTCACACACACACACACACACACACACACACACACACACACACACACACAC